>CAVMKG010000734.1:0-2500 GCA_963682025.1 Cordilura impudica
TTAAAAATTAAAAATTAAAAATTAAAAATTAAAAATTAAAAATTAAAAATTAAAAATTAAAAATTAAAAATTAAAAATTAAAAATTAAAAATTAAAAATTAAAAATTAAAAATAAAAATTATAAATTAAAAATTAAAAAATAAAAATTAAAAATGAAAAATTAAAAATTAAAAATTAAAAATTGAAAATTAAAAATTAAAAATTAAAAATTAAAAATTAAAAATTAAAAATTAAAAATTAAAAATTAAAAATTAAAAATTAAAAATTAAAAATTAAAAATTAAAAATTAAAAATTAAAAATTAAAAATTAAAAATGAAAAATGAAAAATGAAAAATGAAAAATTAAAAATTGAAAATTAAAAATTAAAAATTAAAAATTAAAAATTAAAAATTAAAAATTAAAAATTAAAAATAAAAAATTAAAAGTTAAAATTGAAAATTAAAAATTAAAAATTAAAATATAAAAATTAAAAATTAAACATTAAAAATTAAAAATTAAAAATTAAAAATTAAAAATTTAAAATTAAAAATTAAAAATTAAAAATTAAAAATTAAAAATTAAAATATTAAAAATTAAAAAAAATTAAAAATCAAAAACTAAAAATTAAAAATTAAAAATTAAAAATTAAAAATTAAAAATTAAAAATTAAAAATTAAAAATTAAAAATTAAAAATTAAAAATTAAAAATTAAATATTAAAAATTAAAAATTAAAAACTAAATATTAAAAATTAAAAATTAAAAATTAAAAATTAAAAATTAAAAATTATAAATAAAAATTAAAAATTAAAAATTAAAAATTAAAATCTAAAAATTAAAAATTAAAAATTAAAAATTAAAAATTAAAAACTTAAAATTATAGATTAAAAATTAAAAATTAAAAATTAAAAATTAAAAATTAAAAATTTAAAATTAAAAATTAAAAATTAAATATTAAAAATTAAAAATTAAAAATCAAAATTAAAAATTAAAAATTAAAAATTAAAAATTAAAAATTTAAAATTAAAAATTAAAATTAAAAATTAATAATTAAAAATTAAAAATTAAAAATTAAAAATTAAAATTAAAAATTAAAATTAAAAATTAAAAATTAAAAATTAAAAATTAAAAATTAAAAATTAAAAATTAAAAATTAAAAATTAAAAATTAAAAATTAAAAATTAAAAATTAAAAATTAAAAATTAAAAATTAAAATTAAAAATTAAAAATTAAAAATTAAAAATTAAAAATTAAAAATTAAAAATTAAAAATTAAAAATTAAATATTAAAAACTAAAAATTAAAAATTAAAAATTAAAAATTAAAAATTAAAAATTAAAAATTAAAATTTAAAATTAAAAATTAAAAATTAAAAATTAAAAATTAAAAATTAAAAATTAAAACTTAAGAATTAAAAATTAAAAATTAAAAATCAAAAACTAAAAATTAAAAATTAAAAATTAAAAATTAAAAATTAAAAATTAAAAATTAAAAATTAAATATTAAAAATTAAAAATTAAAAACTAAATATTAAAAATTAAAAATTAAAAATTAAAAATTAAAAATTATAAATAAAAATTAAAAATTAAAAATTAAAAATTAAAATCTAAAAATTAAAAATTAAAAATTAAAAACTTAAAATTATAGATTAAAAATTAAAAATTAAAAATTAAAAATTAAAAATTAAATATTAAAAATTAAAAATTAAAAACTAAATATTAAAAATTAAAAATTAAAAATTAAAAATTAAAAATTATAAATAAAAATTAAAAATTAAAAATTAAAAATTAAAATCTAAAAATTAAAAATTAAAAATTAAAAATTAAAAACTTAAAATTATAGATTAAAAATTAAAAATTAAAAATTAAAAATTAAAAATTTAAAATTAAAAATTAAAAATTAAATATTAAAAATTAAAAATTAAAAATCAAAAATTAAAAATTAAAAATTAAAAATTAAAAATTTAAAATTAAAAATTAAAAATTAAAAATTAATAATTAAAAATTAAAAATTAAAAATTAAAAATTAAAAATTAAAAATTAAAAATTAAAAATTAAAAATTAAAAATTAAAAATTAAAAATTAAAAATTAAAAATTAAAAATTAAAAATTAAAAATTAAAAATTAAAAATTAAAAATTAAAAATTAAAAATTAAAAATTAAAAATTAAAAATTAAAAATTAAAAATTAAAAATTAAAAATTAAAAATTAAAAATTAAAAATTAAAAATTAAAAATTAAAAATTAAAAATTAAAAATTAAAAATTAAAAATTAAAAATTAAAAATTAAAAATTAAAAATTAAAAATTAAAAATTAAATACTAAAAACTAAAAATTAAAAATTAAAAATTAAAAATTAAAATTTAAAAATTAAAAATTAAAAATTAAAAATTAAAAATTAAGAATTAAAAATTAAAAATTAAAAATTAAAAATTAAAAATTAAAAACTAAAAATTAAAAATTAAAAATTAAAAATTAAAAATTAAAAATTAAAAATTAAAAATTAAAAATTAAAAATTAAAAAT
>CAVMKG010000734.1:12500-15000 GCA_963682025.1 Cordilura impudica
AAAAATTAAAAATTAAAAATTAAAAATTAAAAATTAAAAATTAAAAATTAAAAATTAAAAATTAAAAATTAAAAATTAAAAATTAAAAATTAAAAATTAAAAATTAAAAATTAAAAATTAAAAATTAAAAATTAAAATTTAAAAATTAAAAATTAAAAATTAAAAATTAAAAATTAAAAATTAAAAATTAAAAATTAAAAATTAAAAATTAAAAATTAAAAATTAAAAATTAAAAACTAAAAATAAAAAATTAAAAATTAAAAATTTAAAATTAAAATTAAAAATTAAAAATTAAAATTAAAACTAAAATTAAAAATTAAAAATTAAAAATTAAAAATTAAAAATTAAAAATTAAAAATTAAAAATTAAAAATTAAAAATTAAAAATTAAAAATTAAAAATTAAAAATTAAAAATTAAAAATTAAAAATTAAAAATAAAAAATTAAAAATTAAAAATTAAAAATTAAAAATTAAAACTTAAAAATTAAAAATTAAAAATTAAAAATTAAAAATTAAAAATTAAAAATTAAAAATTAAAAATTAAAAATTAAAAATTAAAAATTAAAAATTAAAAATTAAAAATTAAAAATTAAAAATTAAAAATTAAAAATTAAAAATTAAAAATTAAAAATTAAAAATTAAAAATTAAAAATTAAAAATTAAAAATTAAAAATTAAAAATTAAAAATTAAAAATTAAAAATTAAAAATTAAAAATTAAAAATTAAAAATTAAAAATTAAAAATTAAAAATTAAAAATTAAAAATTAAAAATTAAAAATTAAAAATTAAAAATTAAAAATTAAAAATTAAAAATTAAAAATTAAAAATTAAAAATTAAAAATTAAAAATTAAAAATTAAAAATTAAAAATTAAAAAATAAAAAATAAAAATTAAAAATTAAAAATTAAAAATTAAAAATTAAAAATTAAAAACTAAAAACTAAAAATTAAAAATTAAAAATTAAAAATTAAAAATTTAAAATTTAAAATTTAAAATATAATATTTAAAATTTAAAATTTAAAATTTAAAATTTAAAATTAAAAATTAAAATTTAAAAATTAAAAATTAAAAATTAAAAATTAAAAATTAAAAATTAAAAATTAAAAATTAAAAACTAAAAATTAAAAATTAAAAATTAAAAATTAAAAATTAAAAATTAAAAATTAAAAATTAAAAATTAAAAATTAGAAATTAAAAATTAAAAATTAAAAATTAAAAATTAAAAATTAAATAATAAAAATTAAAAATTAAAAATTAAAAATTAAAAATTAAAAATTAAAAATTAAAAATTAAAAATTAAAAATTAAAAATTAAAAATTAAAAATTAAAAATTAAAAATTAAAAATTAAAAATTAAAAATTAAAAATTAAAAATTAAAAATTAAAAATTAAAAATTAAAAATTAAAAATTAAAAATTAAAAATTAAAAATTAAAAATTAAAAATTAAAAATTAAAAATTAAAAATTAAAAATTAAAAATTAAAAATTAAAAATTAAAAATTAAAAATTAAAAATTAAAAATTAAAAATTAAAAATTAAAAATTAAAAATTAAAAATTAAAAATTAAAAATTAAAAATTAAAAATTAAAAATTAAAAATTAAAAATTAAAAATTAAAAATTAAAAATTAAAAATTAAAAATTAAAAATTAAAAATTAAAAATTAAAAATTAAAAATTAAAAATTAAAAATTAAAAATTAAAAATTAAAAATTAAAAATTAAAAATTAAAAATTAAAAATTAAAAATTAAAAATTAAAAATTAAAAATTAAAAATTAAAAATTAAAAATTAAAAATTAAAAATTAAAAATTAAAAATTAAAAATTAAAAATTAAAAATTAAAAATTAAAAATTAAAAATTAAAAATTAAAAATTAAAAATTAAAAATTAAAAATTAAAAATTAAAAATTAAAAATTAAAAATTAAAAATTAAAAATTAAAAATTAAAAATTAAAAATTAAAAATTAAAAATTAAAAATGAAAATTAAAAATGAAAAATTAAAAATTAAAAATTAAAAATTAAAAATTAAAAATTAAAAATTAAAAATTAAAAATTAAAAATTAAAAATTAAAAATTAAAAATTAAAAATTAAAAATTAAAAATTAAAAATTAAAAATTAAAAATTAAAAATTAAAAAATTAAAAATTAAAAATTAAAAATTAAATTAAAAATTAAAAATTAAAAATTAAAAATTAAAAATTAAAAATTAAAAATTAAAAATTAAAAATTAAAAATTAAAAATTAAAAATTAAAAATTAAAAATTAAAAATTAAAAATTAAAAATTAAAAATTAAAAATTAAAAATTAAAAATTAAAAATTAAAAATTAAAAATTAAAAATTAAAAATTAAAAATTAAAAATTAAAAATTAAAAATTAAAAATTAAAAATTAAAAATTAAAAATTAAAAATTTAAAATTAAAAATTACAAATTACAAATTAAAAATTTAAAATTAAAAACTAAAAATTAAAAATTAAAAATTAAAAATTAAAAATTAAAAATT
>CAVMKG010000734.1:20000-22500 GCA_963682025.1 Cordilura impudica
TAAAAATTAAAAATTAAAAATTAAAAATTAAAAATTAAAAATTAAAAATTAAAAATTAAAAATTAAAAATTAAAAATTAAAAATTAAAAATTAAAAATTAAAAATTAAAAATTAAAAATTAAAAATTAAAAATTAAAAATTAAAAATTAAAAATTAAAAATTAAAAATTAAAAATTAAAAATTAAAAATTAAAAATTAAAAATTAAAAATTAAAAATTAAAAATTAAAAATTAAAAATTAAAAATTAAAAATTAAAAATTAAAAATTAAAAATTAAAAATTAAAAATTAAAAATTAAAAATTAAAAATTAAAAATTAAAAATTAAACATTAAACATTAAAAATTAAAAATTAAAAATTAAAAATTAAAAATTAAAAATTAAAAATTAAAAATTAAAAATTAAAAATTAAAAATTAAAAATTGAAAGTTAAAAATTAAAAATTAAAAACTAAAAATAAAAAATTAAAAAATTAAAAATTAAAAATTAAAAATTAAAAATTAAAAATTAAAAATTAAAAATTAAAAATTAAAAATTAAAAATTAAAAATTAAAAATTAAAAATTAAAAATTAAAAATTAAAAATTAAAAATTAAAAATTAAAAATTAAAAATTAAAAATTAAAAATTAAAAATTAAAAATTAAAAATTAAAAATTAAAAATTAAAAATTAAAAATTAAAAATTAAAAATTAAAAATTAAAAATTAAAAATTAAAAATTAAAAATTAAAAATTAAAAATTAAAAATTAAAAATTAAAAATTAAAAATTAAAAATTAAAAATTAAAAATTAAAAATTAAAAATTAAAAATTAAAAATTAAAAATTAAAAATTAAAAATTAAAAATTAAAAAATTAAAAATTAAAAATTAAAAATTAAAAATTAAAAATTAAAAATTAAAAATTAAAAATTAAAAATTAAAAATTAAAAATTAAAAATTAAAAATTAAAAATTAAAAATTAAAAATTAAAAATTAAAAATTAAAAATTAAAAATTAAAAATTAAAAATTAAAAATTAAAAATTAAAAATTAAAAATTAAAAATTAAAAATTAAAAATTAAAAATTAAAAATTAAAAACTAAAAATTAAAAATTAAAAATTAAAAATTAAAAATTAAAAATTAAAAATTAAAAATTAAAAATTAAAAATTAAAAATTAAAAATTAAAAATTAAAAATTAAAAATTAAAAATTAAAAATTAAAAATTAAAAATTAAAAATTAAAAATTAAAAATTAAAAATTAAAAATTAAAAATTAAAAATTAAAAATTAAAAATTAAAAATTAAAAATTAAAAATTAAAAATTAAAAATTAAAAATTAAAAATTAAAAATTAAAAATTAAAAATTAAAAATTAAAAATTAAAAATTAAAAATTAAAAATTAAAAATTAAAAATTAAAAATTAAAAATTAAAAATTAAAAATTAAAAATTAAAAATTAAAAATTAAAAATTAAAAATTAAAAATTAAAAATTAAAAATTAAAAATTAAAAATTAAAAATTAAAAATTAAAAATTAAAAATTAAAAATTAAAAATTAAACATTAAACATTAAAAATTAAAAATTAAAAATTAAAAATTAAAAATTAAAAATTAAAAATTAAAAATTAAAAATTAAAAATTAAAAATTGAAAGTTAAAAATTAAAAATTAAAAACTAAAAATAAAAAATTAAAAAATTAAAAATTAAAAATTAAAAATTAAAAATTAAAAATTAAAAATTAAAAATTAAAAATTAAAAATTAAAAATTAAAAATTAAAAATTAAAAATTAAAAATTAAAAATTAAAAATTAAAAATTAAAAATTAAAAATTAAAAATTAAAAATTAAAAATTAAAAATTAAAAATTAAAAATTAAAAATTAAAAATTAAAAATTAAAAATTAAAAATTAAAAATTAAAAATTAAAAATTAAAAATTAAAAATTAAAAATTAAAAATTAAAAATTAAAAATTAAAAATTAAAAATTAAAAATTAAAAATTAAAAATTAAAAATTAAAAATTAAAAATTAAAAATTAAAAATTAAAAATTAAAAATTAAAAATTAAAAATTAAAAATTAAAAATTAAAAATTAAAAATTAATAATTAAAAATTAAAAATTAAACTTAAAAATTAAAAATTAAAAATTAAAAATTAAAAATTAAAAATTAAAAATTAAAAATTAAAAATTAAAAATTAAAAATTAAAAATAAAAAATTAAAAATTAAAATTAAAAATTAAAAATTAAAAATTAAAAATTAAAAATTAAAAATTAAAAATTAAAAATTAAAAATTAAAAATTAAAAATAAAAATTAAAAATTAATAATTAAAAATTAAAAATTAAACTTTAAAAATTAAAAATTAAAAATTAAAAATTTAAAACTAAAAATTAAAAATTAGAAATTAAAAATTAAAAATTTAAAATTAAAAATTGAAAATTAAAAATTTAAAATTTAAAATTAAAAATTAAAAATTAAAAATTATAAATTAAAAATTAAAAATTAAAAATTAAAAATTAAAAATTAAAAATT
>CAVMKG010000735.1:0-65937 GCA_963682025.1 Cordilura impudica
TTATCATTACATTATCATTATCATTATCAGATATCAATTTATCATTATCATTATCATTATCATTATCAATATCAATTATCATTATCATTATCATTATCATTATCATTATCATTATCATTATCATTATCATTATCATTATCATTATCATTATCATTATCATTATCATTATCATTATCATTATCATTCCTTACTTATGAGAATTCTACTTCCTGTAAAATTATTCTGAGGGTACAAAAATTATTAATTTCATACGTCAAATGCACGATCAAAGCATTAATATTTGCGAATAAGTTTAATTTGAAGACGATCGTGGGGGTAGGGGTATATTAAGCATTTATGCGGTAGGGTGTAATTACATTTAATTATTTAAAATTTACAACTAATACATATGTAAATAATAGAACCACCATTTTCCAATTTTTCCGGTGTCCATCTCTTCCAAAAGTTGAATTTTTCGCTGACAAGTCACTTATTAACTGCTAACACCAACCTTAAGTCAATAATCGACAATATTTCCAGGTGGGATGTTTACACTGTGTTCTTCTTTTCATTACCATACTGTTCATATTTACACATTTCATTGTTCTTCATATTAATGAATTATTTATAATTTTATCTTGCTTCTCTTTTTGTTTCTTAGCATTAAATGGCAAAGAAATTTGTTATGAAATCTTAAATAATTTGTTATTAAAATCAAATAAATATGATAATTTGATAAAGCTTATTGATGACAGCTTTGTATAAAGTTATTTAATGGGAATTAAATTATATTCAAGCTTAATCTTAATTATGGGAATCGCTTTTATGTAAATTTATATTTCAATTAAATTTATAAATCCACTAATGCGAAAATAATTGTTTAAATATTTTGTTATTTTATTTTTACTTCGAGGAAAAAGTTTGTGTGGTACTTGGTACAAAGAAGATGCTTATTTTTTATAAATTTTTTTTTTCTCTTTTTTGTGGCGCATCAAAGAAATATAAGTGAATGGTAACCGCAAATGTTGTTTTGCAAAAATGAATTAATTTATAATGGTGCAGCAAAAAAATTTTCACAATTCGGGATTTTTTTTTTATAGTTGAAAATGCAAAGGCTAAAAAGTCTTTAAAATGTAACATCAATCATGGAAAAATTCAAAAGCGACATGTAAAACATCTGGATTAGATACATTTTGTTAATCATATGTATTTAAGTTTAATTTTTTTAGTTATACTGTTTGTATTCAAATGGCAAAAAAAAAATTAATCCTTAGTAGGTTGCCAGGCTACTAAATTGTTGTGCAAAAGGTCTGTATGAACGAAATTATTTTCTTTCAAACTGTGCTTAATTCCACTAAGTAGCTCGTTATGAAAGGAGAATTAAAAATAATTGACAGAACATTTTTAAAATATTTTAATGGTAGTGTAAAGTGATGACATGAAATGGTTGTAGCGAAATTTGGCCTTAGTTTTATTTGGTATAAATATATTTTCAAAATTTAGTGGTCCAAGGCACTGACGGACTAATTTTTATTTACTAAGCTATTATTGTTTGTCAGAGCCCAGCGCTCAAAATTCGAGTGCAAATTCTAGAAAATTTTATTTTCTCACTCAATTTTTTTCTTTCAACCTTTTTTTAATCTGTACCTATATATAAAAAAAAAATTATAAATATCTAAATAAAATTCATTAAATTGTGAATTTTTAAATAAAATTCATTAAATTTCATTATAAGTATTTGATGAAATAAATGTGGGATTGTTAATAAATAATTTTATAAGAGCCTAAAGGTATGCTAATCAATTTTAGGTAGTTCACAATTCAACATGGGGCGATTAAAATGTACTCTTTTTTGAAACCATCAATAATAAATGCACAGACGATGAATTGTGAATTGGCTAAAATTGAATAGGTCTTTTAGGCTCTTATAAAATTTTTTATTATAAATATTTTATTTTATCTACAATATTAATAGGCTAGGCGATTTCTTGTGACCGATGTTTTGTTCTACCGTTTTATCCAGATTTTGACCAAACGACTATTATTTGAAAGGTATTTCTTTTTAGCCGTTTTGCAGATTTACAAATTTTTCAATTTTTCCTTTATTTTGCGTAAATTGTATTTAAAATTAGTTAATGTGTATTGTATTTTAAATTAGTTAATGTGTTTGCAATAAAAACGAGTTTGTTTTTTGTGTTGATTTGCGAATTGGCTATAATTGATTAGCATACCTTTAGAGTCTTTATTTAATGAAAAAATAAAATTTCCTAGAATTTGCACTCGAATTTCGAGGGCTGGAGTCTGCTAGTTTTATTTAATTTAATATATTTTTAACATATACTATACATAAATTTTAGCTTTTTGCACTTCTGCTCCATATAATCATAACTATAACAAAAAGTAGTCGAAAAATTTACTTTCAGGTATTAATATATAGATAACCACAAAGTTTTTCCAGTATTTGAAGAAATAACTTCAATCGGGTATTGTACCAGAAAAATTATTGACCTGTACTTTTTTTTAACTTATTTTAGTGTAAAACAAGGTACCAAAGCGACCGTTTTTTAGTTTTTTTTTCAGTTTTTTACGTCTGATCCAAACAAACCATTTACAAATAGTACGTCGCACTGTGGTCAATATTTTGAGATAGCGGCCAAAACTCCTTTTGGTTTTTGTTCTCCGATTTTAAAGTAATTAGACTCATATGAAAGTAGACAGTAGTAAACCTCGGGAGCCAAAAAATTAGAACTCTATTTCAACTATTTCACTGAGAACAGGGTGGTCCAAAATGGGCTTTTTCAGAATTTAGTAAATTTATGATATTTTTAGTTAATTTTTAAAGTTTAAATGATCATAACTTTTTTGTTTTTCAAGATTTTTGGACGAAATAAATTTTGTGTTGTAACTTAACTTATTTCCTATTACTGGTAAATTGAAGCTCTACTGTTTTCAGAACAATTTAAATTTTTTTTTTAAAAAGGTCAAATTTCTCGGAAATTTCCTACTTCATAGAGCACAACTCCTGTGAGTCAAGCTGAGTCAAAACACAAATTTACTATTTTGTAGTCCTAACTCTCCCCTACTTTCCTATATATACATGTCGATGCATCGGGACTGCACTTTTTGAGCTACAGCAATTTTTCTGACCCAAGGTAAGATATTCGGTACAAATGCACGTCATATTTTTTGAGAAGTTATTTGTATGTGAAAGTGGCTATTATGCATATATTTTGATGAAATTTTGTACAAGAGTTCTTATTGACCCAAAAAATAATTCTGTTGAAATTAGGAGAAGTTGGCCCATATTTGGATCTAGTCCACATAGAAGGGTGTATCAAAATTTTGACAAAAATGACAATAGAACTCTCAAATTATGTGGTATCTGGCAATTCATTTGGAAAAGGTAAAAAAGATTTTATTGCCATCTAATATTACACAACTTAAATACGTGAAAATTGCAAATAAATTTAAAACCAATTGAAATAACTGGTAAAACCAAGTACCTTTTATATTATTGCCAGTACCTGTTCACTCTCAAGTTATGTTGTATCTAGCAATTCATTTGGAAAAGGTAAAAAAGATTTTATTGCCATCTAATATTACACAACTTAAATACGTGAAAATTGCAAATAAATTTAAAACCAATGGAAATAACTGGTAAAACTAACTACCTGTTATATTATGTTTCAAAGAGGTAAAAAAGATCATGTTGAAACTTCGAGCAATAGTATATTAATCCATGCATTCATTTTTTTTCTTCATTATTGTTTAAACAATGGCTAAATTCAGTTATAGTGTTCTATCTGATATATATTTTGAACGGAAAGATGAAAACGACATTATTTTACATATAATGAATAATCCATTCTTCAAAATATGCGACAAACAAGAAATTAAAATTCATAACTTAAAAATAAAAAACTTTTTAATTACTTTAAGAAAACGGTACAATCAATGTTCCAGAAACAAGAAATTGTTTTACTCACGCAACCAAGAATGGCTAAGAAATAAACTTATTTTTAAAAAGCCATCAGTAACTACCACGGAAACTGGAAAAGGTGGTCGACCAGCAAAGCCAATTGATAATTGTAGTGAAAGATCACGAAGACGCAAGCTTAAACATATCAATGAAGAAGTTTCTTGTAGCATCATAAAGGATTCATTTCTGCATCAAATTCAACCATCGAAAATTAAAAAGGGTAAAATTGCTATCATTGAAAAAATAGTGGAAGCAAGCCCCAGACGCACAAAAAGGATTTTAGAAAGTATGCCGACACCAACTGAAGAAAATAAATTTACTCCAGAAGAAGCATTTGCACTATTTTTGGATTTGAAAATGACTAAAAACCAATATACAGAATTGCGGAAGCGAACCAATGAAAAAAATTGTGGAATTTTTCCATCATATCGAGATATAGTTTCTGCCAAAAAAGATTGCTTACCTTCAACAACTGCTATTAGTGTAACTTCAAGTTCAGCAGAAATAAAATTGCAGGATCTTCTTGAACACACTGCAGAACGATTATTAAAGACATTTGATGCTGACTATTTAAAGAAGTTTAAAAATTGTAAAAATGACTTTAATTTCTAAATGGGGATGTGATGGGTCCTCTGGCCAGAAACAATACAAACAATGTAATGCGGAAAATTCATCAGATGCCAATTTATTCATGACTTCTTTCGTTCCATTACGTTTAACAAAAACTTATATTATTTCAGAGCCGTCAACTAGTAGAGCTGCAGAGATAGATGTATGGAAGAATGAAATTCCCTCGTCAACAAAATTTTGTAGACCAATAAAGTTTGCTTACAAAAAGGAGACTCAAGATTTCATAGATGAAGAAGTTCGAAAAATAAATGATCAAATTAAAGAACTTCAACCAGTAACATTTAAATTTGATGACCAAGACATTGAAGTAAATTTTAAAATGTGTCTCACAATGATTGATGGAAAAGTTGCACAAGCTTTAACCAAAACAAAGTCATCGTCAAGCTGCACCATATGCCAAAAAACATCAAGTCAATTGAGCCAACCACCAACACAAGACAATAGTTTTAATGAAGCATATGAATTTGGAGTGTCACCTCTTCATGCTAGAATTCGTTTTATGGAGCATATTCTTAAATTGGGATACGATTTGGAATTTGGCCCTTTAGGCGAAACAGTGAGAAACAACAAAGATAATTTGGAAAAAAGAAAGCAAAAAAAAAAAATATTCAAGAAAAATACCGTGAGATAGGCCTTATAATTGACCAGCCAAAGCAAGGAGAAGGAAATTCTAATGATGGAAACACAGCAAGGAGATTTTTTTCCGATCCAGAAACTGCAGCTTCTATAACTGGAGTAGATTATGATTTAATACGACGATTCCAAATCATATTACAAGTTACAGCATGTAGCAAAAAGATAGATGCAAAAAAATTTGGTCAGTATGCTAATGAGACAGCAACGCTTTATAACCAAAAATATTCTTGGAGACATATGCCAACCACAGTTCACAAAATTTTGTTCCATGGGGAACAAATAATTCAGCACAATATGCTTCCAATTGGAGATCTCTCAGAAGAAGCCCAAGAAAAAAGGAACAAAGACTACAGATTCTTTCGCGAGCACAATACAAGAAAAATTTCTAGATATTGTACTAATGAAGATCTTATTAATATTTTGTTGGGCACGTCAGACCCATATATGTCCAGTATTCGACAAAAATGGAAATCAACCTCATTAGAGTTAGATGAAGAAGCTAAACAACTACTGCAAAATGAAAATCAAAGCTATTTGGAAGAAATTTTTACTAATATTGTTTAATTAATACTAGTTTAAAGATTATAATTTGTTTCTAATTATAGTATAAATTTTTATTAATACATTTAAATAAAATATATGTGCACTTTAAATCAATAGTAAAAGTTTACTTAAAATTTTATTGATGTAGTGTTCTGTATATAATATATCCAAATGGTATTGATATTGTTGGGAATTTCAGTGTTATTTTTCAGTTTAATCCTCACAAGAATTAGCTTTCTTCCAAAAAAACCAACCTTTGGCCCCTGTGAATATTGAGACTAAATAAATGTCAGGGGCCAAATGTTGGCATTTTCTGACCAAAATTAAGTTTAGGAATAATAAATAAGTATTGGTTGTAAAATACGATTGAAGAAAATAAGAAATTATAAAAAAAATACCTATTTAAAATATCAAAATATTCAACTTTTACATGGAAACACAACAAAAAATTAAAATGCATTTTTAACTCCAAATTACTTACGTTCCTATCAGTCGATTTTTACGTTCGAACACGCAGATTGAAGCTTAAGGTCCCTCCTATTGAACAAAACAAATTGCGTAAAAAAATGCCAATCCTGTCAAAAGGTATAGAGTTTTGACCGCTATCTCGCGAAATTGACCACGGTGCGTCGCACAGTGGAACATTTGACGAGAAGGCGGTCAAAAATCTATAACTTTTGATTGGATTGGAATTTTGATATGCGGTTTTTTTGTTTGGTAGGTGAGACTTTAGCCTTTAAGTTTTGCTATAAAACGTAATTCTCGACCGAAAATAAAAAAAGTTACGGAGGGTTTAAAATACATTTTCATTTGTAGTTGAATTTTAGTACAAAAGTGAAGTGTTAAAAGGTAAAATAAGGTTTTTTTAATGTCTTATTTTTTCAGTTAATTTTACAACTAATACTTTTTAACAATTTTTTAAGTTAATTTTTTCAGAAAATGCCAAACTTTGGCCCCCGTAAACTTTTTAGTCCTAATGTGCACAATGGCCAGAGGTTGTTTTTTTTTTTAAAGATCCCGAGTTAGAATATAATTTATTAAGCAGCGAACGTAAAAGTTACCTTATATTGGTTCAAGATAGAGAAGTTTCAATGAAAAAATCGTATGTTTTTGCTTTAGTTAAATTTTTTTTTATTGTCTTTTTAAATATTTCTATATCAATTTTTATGGTAAATTTATGAAATATAACAATTTTTATTGTAAATTTACAAAATAAATAAATTTTTAAATCAAGAAAATTTTTTAACTATATAAAAAAAGTGTAACTTGTTGTTAGTGTAAAAAAAATGTACTTTAAATCAACCAATTTTAGTAACAATTTCTTCTCAATAGCCTTGATTTTCATCTTCTAGAAGTTGTTTAGCTTCTTTGTCTAATTCAATAGAGGTAGTTTTCCATTTTTGACGAATGTTGGACATATATGGATCTGAAGTGCTCAACAAAATAGTGATAAGGTGTTCATTAGTACAACATCTGGACATTTTCCTTGTGTTGTGCTCGCGAAAGAATCTTTGTTCCTTTTTTCTTGCGTTTCTTCAGATAGATCTCCTATTGGTAGCATATTGTTTTGAATTATTTGTTCCCCATGGTACAAAATTTTATGAACTGTGGATGGCATATATCTCCAAGAGTATTTTTCATTATAAAGTATAGCTGTTTTATTGGCGTACTCTCCAAATTTTTTTTGCATTTCTCTTTCTGCTGCATGCTAGAACTTGTAATATGATTTTGAATCGTCTTATTAATTCATGATCTACACCTGTGATAGATGCTGGATAGTAGATATGATCGGAAAAAAATCTCCTTGCAGTATTTCCATCATTTGTGTTTTTCCTTCCCCTTGTTTTGGTTGGTCGATTACGAGGTCTAGCTGTAGATATTTTTGTTGAATTAGTTTTTTTTTTGCTTTCTTTTTTCTTCATTTTCTTTGGTTTTTCTCACTGTTTCGCCAAACGGACCAAATTCCAAATCATAACCCAATTTAAGAATATGCTCCATGAAACGTATTCTAGCATGAAGAGGGGGCATTCCAAATTCGTAGGCTTCCTTAAAACCATCGTCTTCTGGTGGGGGTTGGCTTTATTGACTTGATGTCTTTTGGCATATAATGCAGCTTGACGTTGACTTTGTTCCAGTTAAAGCTTGTGCAGCTTTTCCATCAATCATTGTGAGACACATTTTAAAATTTACTTCAATGTCTTGGTCATCAAATTTAAATATTACTGGTTGAAGTTCCTTAATTTGATCTTTTATTTTTTGAACTTCTTCAGTTATGACATCTTTGGTTTCCTTTTTGAATACAAATTTTATTGGTCTGCAATACTTTGTTGAAGAAGGAATTTCATTTTTCCATATATCAATTTCTGTTGATCTACTAGTTGACGGCTCTAAGACGCTATACCTTTTTGTTAAGCGCAATGGAACGAAAGATACCATAAATAAATTAGCATCTGATGAATTTTCGGCATTAAATTGCTTGTATTTTTTCTGACCAGAAGATCCATCACATCCCCATTTAGAGATTAAAGTAACGCTGCCATTACCAATTTTTTTTAAATGATCAGTATCAAGCGTATTTAGCAATCGTTCTGCAGTATGTTCAAGGAGATCTTGCAATATTATTTCTGCTGATGTTGAAGTGACACTAATAGCAGATTGTGAAGGTAAGCATTCTTCTTTGGCAGAAACTAAATCTCGATACTCTGGAAGAATCCCACAATTCTTTTCATTGGTTCGCTTCCGCAATTCCTTATATTGATTTTTGGTCAATTTGAAATCCAAAAATAGGGCGAACGCGTCTTCCGGCGTAAATTTCTTATCTTCAAATGGTGTAGGAATGCTTTTCAAAATCCTCTTTGTGCGCCTTGGGCTCGCTTCTACTATTTTTTCAATTATTTCAATTTTATTTTTTTTATTTTGGGTTGGTTGAATTTGGTGCAAAAATGAATCCTTAATAATTCTTTGAGAAAGTTCTTCATTGATACTCTCCAGCTTGCGCCTTCGAGATCTTTCACTACATCCGTCAATTGGTTTTGCTGGTCGGCCCTTTTTTCCACTTTCGTTGGCAGTTGTAGATGCACTCTCAAAAATAAGTTCCTTTATTAAGCAGTCTTGGTAACGTTTGTACATCTTTGCCTTGCTATGAGAGCATTCAATGTACCGTCTTTTCAAATTCGATGCAAAATTAATAATTTTTCCTTTGTGCATTTCAATGTCTTCTAGGTTACAATTCTTAAAGAAGTCGTTGCTCACTATGTGCAAAATTACATCGTCTACATCATTTCGTTGAAAATAAATATTTGCCAGATCTCTGTAACAGTACTTAGCCATTCCATAAATTGTAATGAATAATAATTGTGGAAACATTATTATAAATACTCTTTCTTGCAATTATGTAAAATAAAAATTTTTATCTTTTATTACCACTTTTTGTAGCATAAAAAACTCACACCCTAACCCCTTTTAAAAGGTGAATCATACCTGCTCATATCATAAAGGGCTATGTCGCAATAGTTTTTTTTTTTTACCATTTACCTGTTATTTAAATTGTTTCCCATTTTGTCAGGTATTTAAACTATATAACTCTAATTCAGACTATTAATGTTTTTGAAAGATACCTATGTAAATGTACCTGTAAGAATTAAGCGCATTATATCTCAACCCTTTTTTTATAAGTATATAACAACTCCTGACAACTCTACCGACACGCACTAAAAATACACCGCGGTGCACCGATACGACCAACTTTTGTATTCATAACACTCAGACGGTCGGACGGACATCGTTTAATCGACTCAGAAAGTGTTTTTGAGTCGATCCGTATAATAAAAGATGGATAAAGTTCCAATATTTTTGGCAGTTACAAACATCACCTCAAACTTAATATATCCTAACCACATAGTGGACAACTTTTGTATTCATAAATTTTGCAGAAAATATCTAACCTTGGGCCAGAAAAATTGTTCTGGTGCACACGGGCGGAAACTGGTGGGTATATAATGGGGTATAGGAGTATAGGGGAGGGTTCGGACTATAGAAGAGTGCAAGATTTTTTCTGACTGCTTTTGACTGGCAGGAGTTATGCTCTATTAAGTAGGAGATTTTCGAAAAATTTGAACCTTTTTTAAAAAAAATTTTTTTTTTTTAAATTTGGGAACGACTCAGTGATTTTACATTTTTAACGTTAATAGTGTGGAAGCCACAAAATTATAAAAAATTTATTTCACTTCAAAACCTTTTAAATCAAAAAAGTTACAGTCATTCAAATATAAAAATTTACAAAGAAATTTTTAATTTTAGCAAAATACTGAGAAAGCCCATTTTCGAAGACCCTGTTCGCTGTGATATAGTTGAGATAGAGTCGCAATTTTTTGGCTCCCGAGGTTTACTAGTATTTACTTTCAAATAAATAACATAACTTTAAAATCGGTAACAAAAAAAAAATTATTTTTGGCCGCCTTCTCAAATTATGGTCCACTGAGCGCTGCACAGTGGCTGAAAATCGTTTTTCATTGGCCAAAATTCTGTAAATTTTGAACCGATCAAACTATTTAAGTAATTTTTAAATGGATAGATATATAGTTCAGCTTAACTCAGTTTTAATTACATTAATATTGATTGAGGATTTTTTAAGGAATTCTAGGTCAAAGTTGAACTTTTGATTTTTTTTAACTTTTAGAGTGAAATATGTGTTTATTATTTTTTTCGTTATTAAAAAATTTAATATTTGGATTTTAGTAATAATTATAAACATTTTTTGTAATAATGGGATTTTTTTAATGTTACACTCAAAAAAATTTTTACACTAAAAAAAAAAAAATAGTAAAATCAACTGGAAATCAACACGATTTTGCTATTTTTACTGAAAAAATAAAAATTTTTTGTTGTCAAATTTGCAAATTTGTTTACACTCAAAGAATATTTACACTTAACAAAAACGTTAATAATATTATCTACAAATCTGGCTATTACTACAGAAAAATTTATTATTTTTTGCTGTCAAATTTGATAATTTTTTTAAAAACATTTTAAAAATAAAAACTGCAATAGATTTTAATTGCATTTGTAACAATGGTAGGTTCAGTTTGTTATTATTATACCCTATACCACCTTGTGGTTTGCGTATAATGACTTTGTGCTGCTGTTTGTAACAACCAAAAATATTTGACCTAGACCCATCTTTAATTATACCGATCGAATCAGAATCACTTTCTGAGTTGATTTAACAATGTCCGTCCGTCCGTCCGTCCGTCCGTCTGTGTGTCCATGTAAAATTTTTAATCAAACTGCAGGTCGCAAATATGAATGTATTTTGATGAAATTTGGTAAATAAGCTTTTATCGGCCATGGGATGAACGCTATTGAAATTGGTGAGAATCGGTTCATGTTCAGACCTAGCCCCCATACAAATTACCCATATGAAATCGACATAAATTGCCATAAGATCCAAATTGTCATATAGATCTTACTGAAATTGGGTTTGTATGCGTTCATTACATCCACTAATGAGTAGTCCAAAAATGATCCCTTTGACCCCATATAGAGCTGCTTCCCGATCTTCACTTAAATCTATTAAAAAACAAAAATATTGCACTGATTCTTCTCAAATTTTGTTTGTACATATTTTTGCAAAATACAAGAGACTTTACCTAACATGATCAGGATCGGTCCATTTTTGGACCTAGCCCCTTTATAGATATAGCATCCGATATGAACTTTTTCATATCTGCAGCCAAAAAAATTTATAAAACTCCCACTCAAATTTGGTTTTTGCTTATTTTCAATGTCCTGTTAGTTGGGCCTAAGAGATATGGTTTCTAAACGCATGGTATAGGGTATCGTATAGTCGGTCTAGACCGACTATAATTTTCTTACTTGTTTTTTTTTACTAATACTATGTTTTTCGTACTTAAATAGCAATGAAAGGCAATTATAATTATTATTCATTTGACTCAAATATTGATTGCAAATATTCTATATTATGCTCTGTGTTATTTCTGTTCTTTAGTAGTTTTTGACTTCTTCATCTAAATCCCGATGTTCCACTTTCCATTGATTTCGAATATTGGAGATAAACAGATCTGACATTGCCAATAATATATTAAATGGATCTTCATTTGTGGAATTTCGTGAAATTTTTCTAGTATTGTGCTCTCTATAAAATTTGTAATCCTTATACCTTTTTTCCTGAGCCTCCTCTGATAGATCTCTAAGTGGCACCAAATGATATTTAGTGACATCTCCTGCATGACAAAGAATTTTGTGAACTGCTGCAGACATATTTCTCCATGGGTACTTGGTTGCATATATTTTTACAGTTTCCTTAGCATAATCTCCAAATTGTCTGGAGTCAATTTCTTCATTGCACGCAAAAGTACTTCTAGGATTATTTTAAATCTGAAAATAAGGTTTAAATCCGTTCCTGTTATTTCAGATATTGTTTCTGGATCTGAAAACAATCTTCTTGCGGTGTCGCCATAATTTGTACTGCCTGACCCTTGTTTTGGCTGATCGATAATCAATCCATATTTTCGATATTGATCTTGAACATGTTTCTTTTTTGAACTTCTTAACTCTTTGTTGGTTTCGTTGTTTCTTGTTGATCCTGAAGAGCCGAAATCCAAATTATAACTGATTTTTAGTATGTGTTCCATAAGTCGTACTCTATAATACACCATTATAGGGCTGTTTAAATTACCGTAATTTAAATTTTTTTTAAAGTAATTTCATTAAAGTAAAAACGTGTTCTACTCACGGGTCGTAACTGGTGCAAAAGTATATATAGGGTTAAAGAGAACACTTTCACCTTTCTCTAGGTGGTAAACGTTTCTTGTTCCTTTTTGTTCCCTAGAAGTTCTATTCCACTAAAGTTGAAATTTGATAAAAATATATATAGTTTAATAAATACTAGTTTAGCCCGGTACTCGAAATTCGAGCGCAAATTCTAGGAAATATTATTTTTTAATTTATTTTTGTCTTCCAATACTTTTTAATCTATATACCGCACCTGTACCTCTAAAGTGAGTCAACTCACAATTTACAAATTTTCAGTAGAGACAAAAAACGTTTTTTTTAATAGTTGGTATAAAATTTAAAAAAAGGTGTTTCATTGCGAATAATAAGTATACAACAGTAGCTGTTTTTGGCGTTTTTTCAGTGATCATCAAAAATAACAAGTTTTTTGGGTGGAACTCAAAATATGTCTACTCTTATAACACAGAGAGGGTTGCAACAGTATTTTTTTTTTTTTTTTGCGAAAGACTAGAAAAATCAATGTAAGATTTTTACAGTGAAAATTGAAAAATTTTGAGTTGACTCACTTTAGAGGTACAGGTGCGATATATAAAAAAAATTTATGAATATTTAAATGAGCCTAAGGTATGTTAATCAATTTTAGCAATTCTGATATATAATTTGAATCATTCGCATTAACAGGGTGTAACTAATTATTATAAATATTTTATTTTATTTAATTTAATATTTTTTTAAGACAGATTAAACATAATTTATGCTAGTTTTCACACTCTTGCGTGACCGCATATTGCTTAAAAAGGGAACTAAAAATTTACCTTCACGTATTAATATACAGATTTCATAACTCCCCTAATATTAAACGGTAGGGCTGTGACCACTTACAACAACTAAAGAATATCAATGATAAATTCCGAGTAGTAACCATTTTTTTTGATAAAAAAAAAAACAAAAAAATCTCCTTTTTCTGAGATTAAAAAAAAAGTTGAGTTAATCTGGTTATATTAGCTACGAAATAGCGTTAAAAATTTTAAAAATTGATGACAAAAAATTAGACTTTTCGCCAATGAAATCAAAATTTCAGCCACAGTGAGACGGACAAACAAACATCACTATATCGACTCCAGTTGTTATAAAGACTAAGAATCGTTATGGGGTACCAAATCCATTTTTCAAAGCGTTAAAACTTAAATGACACTTTGATATACATATATATACCCTCTGCACAGTGATGTGGAGTGGAGTATAAAAAATGCTTGCTAAAATTCAAAATAAACATTTTAAATTGCATATGTTAAAATCGGCTTTAAATAAAGCCAAACTACAACAATAATTTTAATTTCGTTCATATCAAAAGTGAATATTAGAAAATATTAAACCAAACAAACATCACTCACAAAGTCATTCGTGCCTGATAAACATAAACAGCCGCAAAGATGCTGCTATAACTATTTCATAGTCATGCTCGTAACAAAATATAATTTTTTTTTTCGAAGTAAGTAATATCAACAAGATTGCTTACGATACCGAAATGTCAACTCTTTAGTTTCTCATCATCCTTAACATTATTTAAAGGAAATGCAAGCAATGCATTTTGTATACAACAAACTATCAGATACACCACCACCACCACCACCCCCCACCAACTTGTTTCGTTGTCTTAGTTGTGTCAATGTAAACATATACAATATTGGCCAACAATATTCATGCTGAAAGCTTAAAACAAACAATATTTAAGAAATTGTTCTCAGAAAAAATAAACAAATACACACACACGCACACCCACAGCCATAGCAATAAGCAGACTATAAAGTTACTGCTTTACCCTTAAGCCAGCTTCAAGCGAAAGCAAAAAAAAAAAACATTTTTTTTTTTTTATTCTTTATTGAAATAGTCGTATATCTGTAGGTTTCTAGGTGTATAAGGATAAAGCAACGAAAGGAATTGGTAAATGATACTTTTTTGATACTAAAACATTTTGGATAAGTATCCGATTTTTTTGATATTATTCACAATATTTGGATTGATGCCCAGGTTTAAATTCATGGATATAAATCTTAAGAAAGAAAATCGTTTTTCAGTGCTTTGCATAAAAGTAATGAAATAGAAATATCGACATTTACTTTGTTTTTCTATATAGTTCTTCATTTGTTGTGATTGTATCCTTTTGAAAGGATTACATTTTTCAAAACATATATTTTTTTTGCTTATATTTATTTTACGATGCCGCTCTCAGTATCAAATAAAAGTGGGAAATCTTGGCAATTTTACACATTTGTTATATTGTCATATCTGTGGTCACAAGCGATAACCGCCTAAGTCGACTTAAGAACAGGGTTTCGAACCGAACCCGAACCCGGAACCCGTTCCGGTTCAAGCTTTTTTAAAAAAATTTTGAACCCTGAACCTGAACCCGTTCCTATCTGAAAATATTTCAATATTTGATTTTTTTTCAGCGAAAAAAAATATTGCAGTTTCTCTTTGTCGATATTTCATTTTATTATTCGCTGAAAATTTTTTTTGTTCATTAACATAACGTGAGAAAATTCTAATTCATGAATGAACAAGATAATGTTTGTTTTCTTGTTGTATTTTTGTATTTCCCCATTATAATTTCATTTGGTTTTTAGTTTTCTTAAGAGATGCAATTTTTTAATAAGTAATATAGGTACTTAAATATTTTCATAAGTAAACAGGTAGTAAAACGTAGTTTTTTAAATAGTGTGTAATAATTAATTTTTTTTTTTATATAGGGAAGTGTATAATAACACTGTGGAACATTTTTGGGGGGGTGAGAAATTCCAAGTCAGGGTGATGGTACTAGGTCAGTATAGTAAAACCCTCAAAGGGTTTGGCGTTCGTATCTGTCAGTTTTTTTTATGACCTTTTAAATTTTTTCCTTATCTTGATGTTTTTTTGCTTAGTTGTAACATTTTGGCAAAAACGTAGTTTAACATAACTCGAGAACCACTTGTCCGATTTTGATGAAACAAATTCAGAAAAATTTAGAATTACAATTTCTTTAATCCGTTCATATAACGTTTTTCTTTATAATCAACTGTTTTGCCGGTAAAAATAAATTTATGGAGAAAAAAAAATATTTTTTTGCCTAAAAATTAAAATTTTTTTTTTAAATTCATAAAAAATCCAAAACGGAAAAAAGGATCAAGTGTTATTAATTTCATGTAAAGTCACTTAACCTATAAACAAAATGCGACATAGATCATAGAAATCGATTAACGCGTTCTGCTTTTATTTACAATTAAGTGAAGGTAACCCATTTTGACAAGAATATTGATATTTGTTTTTATTCCAAAAAGTGTCATTTATCGCCTTTTTTATAAATTTTATTTTTATTTATTTTAATAAATATTGCCAAGACTTTTTCGATGGTGGTTGTTCGGGACTAGTGGCATCGCATTCATCGCTATCATCAGTTTCTGAACCACACATAATGTCAATGTGTGACTCCACTGTTGGCCCTTCTGCATCTCCTGAAAATTCTTTATCATCAAGATCATCCTTGTCTTGCCAAACAAGCTTACTCCACCAGCAAATTTCCGCAATTATTGCACTTGGCGACTTTTTGCCTCTATATCTGTAAGTTTTTGTTTTATTAAAATGAGTTTGAAAAAATAAAAAATCAGTATTACCTCATTTCAAATGGCATATCAACTTGATGATAGCGTTCACCTTGTTCATCAGATTCGGTAGCCAATTGTTTGCTGAAGTAGTCCAGATGATGATGTAAACAATGGGTTTTCAAGGACATGTGGACACCAATTTCCGAGAATGCTCTTAACATCCTTGCGACAGAAACATCGTAGTTGTTAGAACGATGCTTTCCCAACAAGCCTTCTATTACTTCTTTGATTGCCTGCCATGTATTCAATTCAGTGTCAATCAGAAGGTTGTTTAATGCGTCACTTTTAATCAGCTTTCGTATAACTGGACCATTTAGTACGCCTGATTCGAAAAAATTAATTTGTTAAGATGGAAAATCATGGGAAATGAATGTGATATTATAACTTACCTTCTTTAATTTTACTTTCGCTGAGTCTCGGGTAAATTAGGTTCAAACACAAGAAAACTTCATCTCTTCCAAGTTTAATATGCAGTGGAGGCAGCAATATCTTCTCCTTCGGCGCTAGAGGCTCACGAATAATATTGGCCATTTGTAACCTGCTATGCTCTCTGAGTTTCCATCCGTGGCATGCATATTGGTCACCGGAAAATCGTGTGTCCCAATCGCACAAAAAGCACATATATTTTATATAGCCGCTTTGAAGACCGCAAAGCATTGCTACAACTTTTAAATCGCAGCATATGCGCCATATATGTTTGGCATAGTTAACCATTTTTAAAATATTTTCCAGTGCATCATATGTTTCTTTCGTTTCTGTACTATAGGCGATTGGAACTGAAGGTTTTTTATTGGTCTTATGCAGTGAAACCGCCTTCAAGCTGAGTTTTGAACTGTCAATAAATAATCTCCAGTCATCTGCTTCATATTTTATTTCCATTGCGTCCATAAATTTTCCTACATCCGGGCAATATGCAGAAGTTTTTTCATCATTCACAAGGAATAAACTTTGGAGTGCTGCCGGACGACTTCGATAAGCTGTGACTTTCACACCGGGTGCCAACAAATTGTTTGATTTCAAAATGGAAGCCAGCTCTTCCAATTTATGCTGTGTTAATTCCAACTTGGCAACAATTGAATCAAGCTTATTTTGATTTATTAAAATTGGCTCATTGGATACTGATGGCTCATATGGGGGATCATCACGTGCATGATATGTCGGAGCAGTCGTAGAAGAGAAAATATCTGGGCTAGAAGCTTTTGGCACAGGAATGTGGTCCGAATGAGGCAATGGTGTTGCGGCACTTGCAACACCAACGTAATTATACGATTTTCTTTTCCTTTTTGCGGCTCCTTTATTCGCACAGGCATAGCAATTCAATGGATTGTGACCTTCGCCAGGATTAGTCCAAGTCATTGGGATACCGAATGGCACACTTTCACGTCTTCTATTTTTCCAATCCATTAGGCGGTTGTAGCAGCTTTTACACACTATATTTGGTACCCAATTTTCGTTCACTATAACATTTTGGTTGAAGTACATCTCGTATGTTTGAACAAAATCAGTACTGAAATTTCCCCTTTTTTTATGTGTTGAGACATATTGACCACAGCAGTAGCAAAAGCTATTTATATCTGGCTTGCACAGTTCCATATTCTGTTCACTTTTGTTCACTTTTAAAAAACTGGAGAAAAATCCTTTTACTGTTCGCGTTCGTCGGCACTTGTTGAATGACAAAAATCACAGAACCAGTGTGAGAAAGAGAAGAAGTATAATGACAATACATGTTTTATGTTAACATTACAGAACCAGTGTTGCCACATCAATATTTCTCTTTTAGTACAGCAGAAAAATATGAGAGAGTTCGGCTTGTGAGTGTCAATTTTTCTCCAAATAATGTTGTGCATATCTGGAGCAAATTTTTGAAATTCATACATTTACCTAATTGTGAATAAATGAGAAACGCGTGCATCGATTTTCATGATCTATGCCTTTTTTTACTCATGAGTTATGTGACTTTACGCGAAAGTAATTAGTTTTGGCACTTTTTTCAATTTGGATTTTTTATGAATTTAAAAAAAAAATATTTAAATTTTTAGGCAAAAAATTCTTTTTTTCTTCATACATTCATTTTTAACTTCGAAAGTGTTACACATATAGGAAAACTGTATAAAAACAGATTAGAGCAATTGTAATTCTTAATTTTTCTAAATTTGTTTCGTCAAAATCGTACAAGTGGTTCTCGAGTTATGTTAAACTACGTTTTTGCCAAAATGTTACAACTAAGCGAAAAAACATCAAGATAAGGAAAAAATTTAAAAGGTCATAAAAAAAAACTGACACATACGAACGCCAAACCCTTTGAGGGTTTTACTATACTGACCTAGTACCATCACCCTGACTTGGAATTTCTCACCCCCCAGATTGGCTGTTGTACTGCGTAATTAGTTACAGGTTAAACATTTACGATAATTTTAAATTAAAATTTTTATTGAGGTACCCAATTTTAATTATTTTAAATTAGTCTTAGTGTTATTTACTGAAATTCGAAAAAAAATTATTTCTCTAAAAATTGATTCAGCATCTCGGCTTGGTAGAAGCGTAATTGGAATAAATGTTCAGTATATTTGTAGTGGAAAAATTTATTTAAGAACATTAGCAATGTACGAGGTTGATGATCGACAAACAGCTAATTATATAAAAATGTCATAATTGAAGTGATCAAATCTTTTGACATAAATATAAATCAAGTTTACTCAGTTACGACTGATAATGGTAGAAACTTGCTAAAAGCTGCCGAATTGCTACGAAATGAATTTGAAGTTTCTGACCTTGAAGAGGTAGAAGAAGAAGACGAAATAAACGAATTAATAACTGAAAACAATGAAGATGAAGGACCAGAAATGTTATCCAATATACATGGTAATATCATTCATTTCAGATGTGTAGCTCATACTGCCTAATTGGCAGTTTATGATACCATAAATTCAGTTAAACAAAAGATTGATAAATGCAGAAATATTTGTATAAAGTTGAGGGTGCCTCTTTAGCAAAAAATTAGGAATAAAAAAAGCAATCCTTGATTGTCCAACTCGGTGGAATTCCACTTTTGATATGCTCCATCGCTTGTTGGATTTCAAAACGTTTTACTCAGAACTAAGTATGGATGAACTAAGTATGGATGATAAAATGTGGGATTTTGTTTCAGATTTCATTAAGAATTTCGAGCCAGTTAAAAAGTTAAGATTAAAATTTCAAAATGAAAAGATGAATTTAGGATGAATTTTTATGGACTATGGTTGAAATTTAAATTAGATTTAGAGAGAAATACCAATAAACAATTAGGAGCTGACTTGTACTTACATATCCTTAAACGTGAAAACTATTTTATTGAAAATGAACTTTTGGATCCTAGATTTAGACTAATGTTAAGTAATGAAAGCCAAAGCTCAAAACCAAATTTTAACAACAATAAAAAACTTAAAAAATTTACATCTACATATGGAAAAGCAACACAAACTAGCACAGAAACAACGAATGCTGACGCAGCTAAATTAATATCTAGTTCTTCGGATGACGAAAACAGCCTGGAAGAATTGTTAAATAAGGCAAAAAAGTAAATTGCAGATGCTGCATTCAAAACAAAAAATAGTAACAATAAATGCACTGTTGATGTTTCGCTTAAAAATGAATTCGAAGTTTATGAAGCGTATCCCAGAATTTCTAAACGAAACAATATTTTAGAATTTTGGGAACAAAAAAAACATGAAATCCCGCTACTTTTTGAGGCCGCTCAAGTCGTATTAGCTATCCCTGCAACACAAGTCAGTGTTGAGCGGGCTTTTTCAGCACTGAAATTGACTGCACAGCATTTGACTGAAGAATCATTAAGAAATATTTTATTTTTTAGATTAAATGAAAATTTTTTCGATAAATAAATAACTAATAATAACAATAAACAATATACTTTTATTTACTTTTCTATCATATATTTTTTTAATTTACCAGAAGCATTACAAGATGACATTAATCACTAAAAATTCGACTTTTTTTGGAAACCTTTTGAACCAGAACCCGGACCCGAACCTGAACCCACCAAATTTAAATTTGTTGAACCCGTACCCGTACCCGAACCCGAAATTTTCGGGGTTCGAAACCCTGCTTAAGAATGATTTGAGTTATGTTATGTATGCTATCATATTCTACTAAAAAAGGTTTATATTTGCGTGAAATCCCCATTTCTTCAACACTATTTATTAAAAAGATATTAATAAAAATATACTGAACTATGTCGTAATGAAGCCTCATCTATATATGTGACTTTCTCCGAGAAAAGGGACGTAGTGTGTGAAAATTTAATTTTGAGAAAAAAACGCATTTTAAGTTTCTACACCCTTTTAGGTAGCAGAATCCACCGTTTTTGACACAACCCGTTTTTTGAGACACTAGGTCCCTTTTCTCAGAGAAGTTCACATATATAAAATATACAAATTTTTATTTTTAAACGGATTTCTCTGAAATATGATACACACGATCTACGTGCTCAAGGAAAGGTCGCCATATGCTTCGCTACTTTTATGCCCACTTTTTGTATACAACTCATTTTCTGTTTTTTGGTTCGCTATACAAACTTTTATGTTTCAATGGCTTTCTCTGAAATTTGGAAAACGTGATCTGTCTACTCCAGTGAAGGTCGCATTGTATACCTTTCTTGCTACGCCTACTTTTACGCCCACATTTTTATAAAATTCATTTTTTGTTTTTTGGTGTATTTGTTCGTTATCGTAATTTTTATCTTCCAACGGCTCTCTCCGAAATTTAGTACATATTCCAGGGAAGGTCGCCATATGATTTTTATGGACCACGCCTACTTTTACTCCCACTTTTCATATAAAATTCATTTTTTGTTGTGTGGTATATTTCTTCCCTATACAAATTTGTATTTTTCAACGGATTTCTCTGAAATTTGGTTTACACGGGAATAACTTTACGGGAACAAATTGCCCCAATTTAAAAAAGGTCCCCAAAAGAAGTGAACAAATTCCCCATTTTTTTAAAAAACGAAATAAAAAAACGAACTTACTTCCCAAACTCGTTCTTAACTTTTTACATATTTTTATTAATGAATTTTATTAAATATTTGTTTAAGTGAAAATTTGCATACTGCTCTCAATATATGTCCTACAATAAACGCATTTAAAATGAGTATTCTTTTCAATAGCATCATTTCGGTGCGCGGAAGCTACGCGCACGCGGAACACAGCTCAGCTAAAATATCGCAATGATCTGAAAAATATATTTTGGCAATTAAAATAAGTTACCGAAAATGGCACGGCAGCATGGGTGTAGCCGCTAAAACGCGAGGTGCGGCGCGCGGACGCAGACTCGACGCGATCTCGCAACATAGCTCAGCTATAATATCGGAATGATCTGAAAAATATATTTTGGCGATTAAAATAAGTTCACAACAACTGCGCGTCAGCACGGGTGTGGCTGTCAAAAGGGCGGAAGCGGACGCGACTCGATCGCTGAACACAGCCCAGTGAAAAGTCTTAGATTAATTTTATCTACGTATGTGAAATAATTAGCTGTTGATCAAAATAGGCCATATAAGCAGTTGCTTAAAGAAACCCTGCGGTACAATTTTAAAAGTCGCATTAGTTTTTCATTTTTGAAACTTCTATGAATCTGACGTCTCTTATTGAATGAAGTAATTTAATTTTGAAAAGTTTTGATTCCTTTAATTTGCAAACGATTCCGTTATATTTGATGATTATAAATAAACTTAAAAACAAAACTTAAAGTGGTTTCGCAGCTTATTTTTGAAGCATTTTTGTTGCAGCGTCTTACAAAAGACTTCTAAATTAAAAAATAAAAAAATTTTGAATGGAAATAAGAAATGAATTTACTGCCCATATAAATTTTTGGGGAGAAAGTTCATTTTATTGGGGAATTTGTTCATTGAGGACTAAGCTCCCGGTAAGCATAGTGAACCATTTTTCAAGTCAAAGGCCTTTTTATCCCGGGCAAGACCGGGTAAAAACAGCTAGTTATCTATAAGAGACTATGAGTGTTTAATCGGCTTTTCGTACACACAGAAAACGGATTCGTTGTGACAACCGAATTTGTTGCCAATCGAATTTTTGTGGTCCTATGTACTATCACATTATTCTTTTGTGATTACTGAATTATATTGTACAAACAATCGTAGAATCGAATGTATGAATTGTCAAAATTAATTGATACTATGGAATTTTGAATTTTTTATTGATTGTGACAACAGTTTATTTGGGAAACCGATTTCAAAATTGTAACTGCAGTAAATATATAGGCGCTAAATATGATTCTGTTTAAAATTTATTAATTTTTCTATAAGAAATTATATACACATATATATAAATTACATAATTTACATAATAAAAACAAATTTACATGATAAATATAAATTTACAAGTTACATATTTTTGATACTGATTAATATACTTAAGAATTTTCTGATTTTTTAACATTTAAAGAATATAGAAATATAGTAATACGAATACGCCAAAACAGTTAAAAATTATGGTTTGTCCGCGTAGTTCGATTGTGTCAATTGTTGTTATTTCTTACCTCATTTATTAACGTTACTTTCCATACACTTATATTAATATATTTTGTAATTTTATACAACACAACTCAATCCGTAGGAAGTGACGAAAAGTAAATTTCCGTTTTGGTAGATTTTTGAGCGGTCCTGGTATGCCAACTGGGAAGCGGTTTCACCGGCTTGATTTTTTTTTAATAGTCTTGACAACTTCGGTAGGTTTGACAAGCATTTCACATTGGCTCCTCAAAGTGCTGATGGTATTTTTTCTGACAATATGAAAAGCATGGTGGATACTTTCGCGATCGGGCGGCACTGCTTTGGCACTTGAACAATAGGCTGATTACGTGGGGTACAGTGGTTCATATATCCTTTAATTTCTCTTTAAATTATTAGCATACATTATCAATATAGAATAAATCCTAAAAGAGTAAACTTTGCTAAATTGACATTGATTGAAGTATTGTATTTTGCCAATTGTTGCACCAATATTTGTTAATAATGTAGTAATGAAAAAAGCTATGTTCGTACAGAATTTGAAGAAACATTGTTTCAAATAATTATTATAAAAATATAACAATAATGAAAAAGATGGTCCATATGATAATGAACTTACCCAATCGTAGAGTCTGCTTTAGTGAACTTTATATATGAAAGTTTTAAAAACAAATAAAATTTTCTAATATATTTTTAATTTTTTAAAATTTATTTTCCCAAAATGACAAATAAATTGAAAATTCGGTTGCTTTAAACATATCACTATCTGATTTGGTATTAACAACAGAATTTGATTTTCCTTTTGGCTACAAATGCCAAAACTGGCAAAAAGATTGTAGTTCGTATGCTATAACAGAAAAATGATGAAATTCAAAATTAATTATATTATATTAACCGACAATTTTTCACAATCTTTATATAATTAGTAGTTGCAATCCGCAATATTTAGGCATGAAGCATTTTATACTGATTTTAATAAAGTTGCGTCAATTGAATTAGTTTCATTAAAGAAATAAAGAGATTGATGGGTAAACTGAACTGATTTTGCTATCGACGGTACCTTTATTTTAAAAGAAATACATTTCTAAGGTCGTTAATTCAGAAAATATATAGCACTTTAAAATTTTTAAGAATTACAACTATAATTCTTATTGCGTAATTAAAATTCTCTAGAGGTAACCGAATTCTGACCAATTCTTTTTCTGTGCGTACATTTTAAAAACTTTTCTAGCGATTCTGGGTTTTTGTGCTTTGGCGTACTTGAATTTTCCTATATTTGCCATTTTGTATTTTTACGATTTTTCGTTTCTGCGATTAATGATTTTCAATTTTGCATTTTTGCGATTTTACAATTTTGCGTTTTTTTTTTTGCTCTTGGATTTTGTTTGCGATTTTTAACTTTTTCATTTAGCTTTTTTACGTTCTTGATTTTTGGAGTTTTTTCGTTTAGAGATTTTGTGATTTTGCGTTTGATATTTGAGGTTTTGTGATTTTATGATTTTGCAATTTTGCTTTTATGTATTTTTTCGATGTTACAATTTTTGTTTTTTGTTTTTGGAATTTTCCGATTATCAGTATTTTCATTTAGCGTGCATTTCGTGCATTTTTGAGATTTTGCGTTTTGCGAATTTGCATTTTCACTATTTTGCGACTTTGGACTTTTTAAATTTTAGAATTATGCAGCTTTGAGTTTTTGAACTTTTGTGATATTGCGTTTTTGCAACACAGCGATTTTACGTTTTTTCGATTTTCCGTTCTAACAATTTTGGGGTTTTGCTATTTTTATGGTTCTCCGATTTTTCGCTTTTAGCTTTAAGCGATTTTGAATTTTAACGTTTTAGCAATTACCAGTTTTTGAGATTTTAAGTTTTTTTGCATTGCTGCGCTCTTTGCGATATTGAAATTGGTCCACTTTTCTGATTTTTGATTTTTATTTTTTAGTTTTACCCCTTTTTGCTTGCGCGTTTTGAGAGTTTGTGATTTTGCTAATTTCTGATTTTGGGTTCTTACGATTTTATGATCTTGCAGATTTACATTATAGTATTGTTTTTGGTTTCACAATGTGCGTTTCTTAGTTTATGCATTCGTGAAAATTGCGATATTGATTTTTTCATTTTGCCTTTTGAAGATTTTCCTTCTTTGCGATTTGCAATTCTGTAGATTTGAGTTATTTCATTTTTGAATTGATGAGATTATGCTTTTTTGCCATTTAGCGATTTTACTTTTTTGCGGTTTTTCGTTTTAAAGTTTTTTTGCGATTAAGCGCTTTAATGTTTTTAGAATTTTCCTTTTTTCTGTCTTTGTGCTTTTACTATTTACTATTTTTGGGATCTTACCTGTTTGCGGTTTCGAGATTTTCGTTTCTTCGATTTAGCATTTTTTGATTTTACTTTCAGGCGTTTTGGTTTTATTTTGCGTTTTTATATTTTTGTTACTGTTTTTATAATTTTGCAATTTTCGGTTTTGGAATTTTGCGATATTGCAGTTGGCGTTATTTTTTTTTCGTTTTTTGATTTTTACGATTCTGAATTTTTGATTTTGCTTTTTTTTTGGCGATTATCCGTTCTTGCATTTTTGAGATATTGTGTTTCTGCAAATTAACGATTTTGCAGATTTGAGTTTTGCCTTTTTGATTTTTTGCAGTTTAAACAATTTAGCGTTTTAGCGATTTTTGCAGATTCGCGATTTTAATTTTTTTCGATTTAACATTTTAACGATTTTACAATTTTCCGTTTTTTCTAAATTAATCTGTTTTCTTTTTGCGCTTTTTCCGATTTCACAATTTTTTTTATTTAATTTTTGCGTTTTTGAGTGTTAGCGCTTTTTAGCGGATTTGCGTTTTTTTCGATTTAGCATTTTTACGATTTAAGCTTTTTCGGCGTTTTGCGCTTTTTACGATATTAGTTGTTTCTATATGTCATGTTATTGGTTTGGCGTTTTCTTTTTTTTTTGCGTTTTGGGGGTTTTAAATTTTTATGCTTTTTCGGTTTTGCGATTTTGCATTTCTTCGATTTAGCTTTTTTTCGATAATACTTTTATTTTGCATTATTACGTTTTTGCGTTTTTCAAGATTTTAGGTTGTTGCGATATTTCATTTTTGCGTTTTTCGAGTTTATTTATTTATTTTTGTCGATTTTGCGCTTATACATTTTTAAGATTTTTGGATTTTGTTATTTTGTTTTTGCGATTTTGTATTTTTAAGTTTTTGAGATTTTGAGTTGAAATCGGTATATTTGTTTATCAAAAACGAGTTTTACTCGATACAAAATTTGTTGTTATTAATAGTACCACAGTGCTTTTTGCATGAAAAAATAGTCCCCAAAAATTATTTTTTATTGAAACTTTAGCTTTCGTGGTATACGAGAGACGACTATAAATATATATACTCCTATCAGTGATGTACTTGATGAAATAAACATCATCACGTCTTTGTGTTTCGTTGTTGTTACTGTTGTTCGTTTGGCTGATGTTTGTTGTGTATGGAAAGGAACGCGAATTGAATGTTTCGTGGAAACTAAGTGTACGTGCATTTGAAGAAAGTTCTGTTAAATCTGTTAAAACTATTATGATAATAGCAACATCTTATGTTTAAAGAATTGTACAACTTTAGAAGTAAACATAAAATTTCATAGAATTGTTCCGTAATAACAAAACTAGCAACTATATAATTTTAAGATAACGCCATTAACCTCAAAAATATGTATAACAAAAAGTTATTCTGAACAAGAATTAAAAAATCCTTGTTAACAAATATACAAAACGTTTTTTTTTCTTTTAGTAAATCAAAACTTTACAAAGTCTTATCGGTTTTGGTACACACGTTCCAATTGCCATTGTGCATACGTAAATACAAAATGTTGGCGTGTTGCAGTGTGAGATAACATCAAGATTTATTAAAATGCATTTATATGTTAAGACATCGAAAGCAGAAATCATCTCAAATTGAAATGATATTAAAGTTTGTATTCCACCCCGATATTTACATGAAGAAAACTTAAACGAAATTATTACTCAAGTCATTCAAAAGTCATAATTGTATTTAAAATAAGAGCAACAATAAGTAAATACATGATATTTGAGCAAAAAGATGAAGTTTGGTCATTCTAAAAGCAATTAACAAATTCCAATTTCAATTCTTCTCGTGAAAAATTTTCTTCTTTATTTATATATTAAATTATTATAATCCTTAAACTTTTTCACCTAAACCAAATTTTGTTTTGACTTTTATATTTCTTTTCTTTTCTTTTAAATCGAAAAAGATGTAATTTTCAAAAAATTTTGAACAGACAAAAAAAAATTTATTGATCGGAAAAAAATTTTGCCGCATAAAAAATTTATTCTTCTCAAAAATTTTACTTCAAAATATTAGTTCACAACAAAACGCGGGTTTCATTTAAAAAGCAAAAAAATTCACCTGCAAATCTTTTTTACTGCATATAATCTTTTTCAATCTAAACTGTCTTAAAAATATTGCATTTTGATACCATTTCATGTGGAAAGGCGATTTGGAAATTGTTAATCGGAAATTTTTAATGATTAGCTTTATGCGAAAAAAATTTGCCGTCTCTCTAAATTTTCCACATAAATGATTATTTTTGATATACATGAACGAAATGTGCTTGTTTTAATTTTAAATATTTTATTTTGAATATATGAGGGAACATTTTTTTTAACTCGCATGATTTTTTACTTGATATATTGGTTTCGATAATGAAAGTTGGAAGTACTATATTTTCATAGCATAATCCTGATACGAAAAAATAAAAAAAATGCATATATCAAATAAACAATTATCAACGCAGTTTTACTCATTTTGGTTTATAGTTTCAGACAAATATCATCTGTTCATTGTGCAATATTGGACGGTTTAATGTAATGATGATCTACTAATAAATTGCTATCTTAAGCAATATTTCAGAATGCTAAAAACAACTAATTTTGTATTTAATAAAAAAATAAAAAAAATATTTACTATTATATGAAATATGCCCCACTCCGTCCTATAAATTTATTTTAATATTAATTTCCGAATTGTTTTATGTATGAATATATTATAACTTAATATACATATATACACTAGAGTGGTCCTACATTATACGGACATTTTTAAAATAACGATTTTTGGGAGAGACGGGGTCCAGTTTGTTTCCTTTCTACATAAAAGTAAATGTGGAAATCGATTGAAAATTTCAAGTGTGTTTATATGGGGAAAATATGATTTTTTTTTCAGATTTTAGGAAAATTTCGTCCTATAGTTAAATTTCTCCAATCTATTACAAGAATCGGGATCAGTATTAAATTATCTTTCCAAAAAGCTATAAAAGTTTAAAAGCGAATAAGTATTCGCCAAGAAATAGCAAATGCCCCAGACCACTTTTGTGCCAACAAAAACTAGGTCATGAAATTTGATAGCATTTTTTTCAACTTTGGGAAATTAATTAAAGCCATAATTTTTTTTTCTCTATACTTATAAACACTCAGATATGAAGTATTGTTTTATTACCACGTTGTTAACCTATTGCGCATTGAGACTGAAAATGGAAAATTTTTTGATAAAATTTTGAAAACTCCTTTTTCAAGTTTTAAAAAATTTTTTAAGCAAAATTAAAAAAAATGGATCTGGCACTTTAAGGTTTTATTAAATACATGCCAGAGATTTACTGTGTGAATTTTTACCGGATTTCCAGAAAAATGGGATTTTTGTGAAATATTCAGTATATGTAATCCTTATAAATTCTTTATATCAAAAATTAAACAGCTTTCTACTTTTAAACGCTATATCTATAATATTAATAGGCTAGGCAATTTCTTGTGACCGATGTTTTATTCTACCGTTTTATCCCGATTTTGACCAAACGTATATTATTTGAAAGGTATTTCTTTTTAGCTATTTTGCAGATTTACAGATTTTTAAATCTGCAAATTGCATTTAAAGTTGCTACTAACACATACATAAAATTATACATATGCTTTGTGTGTTTTTTTTTTAATTTGTTAATGTGTTTGTAATAAAAATGAGTTTGTTTCTTTGTGTTGATTTGCGAATTGGCTATAATTAATTAGCATACTTAGAATTTGCACTCGAATTTCGAGGGCTGGAATCTTCTAGTTTACTTTAATCTTCCACACATCTAGCCAATCTTCCAGCTGTTTAATATGGCTCTGTAAAAGAAGATGCTGTTAAGGGGTTTTCGTGTACGCTTAAAATTGCAGTATCATCCGCAAAAGCCGACGTAAGTGTGTTTTAATTTGTTGGCATGTCTGATGTGTAAAGAATGTACAGAAGCGGGCTCAAGATACTACCTTGTGGTACACCAGCATGAATTGTCTGTGGAGGGGTCCAAAGCTTTTCTCTCTTATAGCGAATTTTCTATTAATTATATAGCTCTCCATTAGCTTGTGTGTGTTCGGGGACAACAACTGTTTAACTTTATAGAGGAGTCCCTCGTGCCAAACTCGGTCGAAGGTTTGCGAGACGTCTATAAAAAGTGCAGAGCAGTACTTTTTCTCTTCAAAAGCTCTTCTAATGGCACTTTACAATTCTGTGAACTTGCACAGTGGTGCTGAGTTTTCGTCTGAAACAAAATTGATGTGCTGAAATGACATTATTTAGATCTACGGATATTGTAAGTTTGTTTTCCAAAATTCTCTCGGATAATTTTGGCAAGTTGAACAGTAAACTTATTGGTCTATACGAATCGACCTTTGTGTGATCTTTACCTGGTTTAGGTATCATTGTAACAAGTGAAACTTTCCATTCTGGGGAAAATGTTCAAGGCGTATTATATCAGTAAAAATAAACAGAATTATTCTTAATGCTATCCGGGGTAATTCCAAAAGCATTTTATTACTGCTCTCATCGATACCCGATGCTTTATTGGTGCTTAAATCAACAATATCCTTTTCGACCTCTCGAATCTCAAAACGAAGGGACACTGCTCTATACTGTGAAGTAACAGGTGGCCACTCATCAATAGAGCTAGGGGTTATATTTGGAGTAAAAAATTTTTTTAGATGTTCCACAAACAGATCTCCCTTCTCTTTGTAATTCCTAGCCCATCCTCCACTTTCCTTTATTAGAGGAGGCTTACACAAAACAGTTCTTTTAAAATTTTTTGTAGCACGCCACAAAGAGTAATCAGTTTTTTCTGTTGGATCCAGGTTTTCAAGATAACTACTCAATTTAGCGTTTCTTTGTGTTTCAAGCAGTTTCCGTAGTTTTTTCGTGCATTCTTTCAATTGTTGCTTAACGTGAGGAGATCTGTGCAGTTGCCACTCTCTTCGAATTCTTCTCTTTTCACCTAATAGCCTTTCAACATCTGCAGAACTACTTCTATATGGCCTGGTGTGACGAGGAGGTTTACTAGTAAGTTGAGCAGCTAGTTTGAGATTTTGTTCGAAGTTAACAATCGAGAGGTCAATATCATCTGGTGTTCTTAGCGGAAAGCTTTCTGTGCAATGGGTACTAAGAATATTTTTGTATTTTAGCCAATCAATACTACTTAAAATCGTTAAATCACCAGATGAGGACACAATTTTTTGGGGGTTCGAAATAGTAACAATAACGGGGTGTAGTCAGATGAGAGTTCCAGTGAAGATTCTACATGCACAAGTTCTTTTGCGATGTTCTTCGTTAATCCGAAATCGATCAAATCGGGTATTTTTTGACCATCTTTTTACCAGTACGTTGGTTCTCCACTTGAGATCACATCCATACCCATTTTATAAGTTGTGTTGAACAAAACACGACCCTTCAGGGAAATAAGCCGTGACCCCCAGAATGAAACGAGGGCCTATTGATTTAAAAAAACTTGTATATTGGTTTTCTGATATAGAAAACCTTGGGGGAGAATATATTGATGAAATCACTGGGCTGTTTCCAAGTTCTTCATAGCAAATAGTAGGAGCTTGAAGGTAGTTTTCACAATGATCACACATTAAATAATGTTTTAATCTGGATTTAATTAATCGATAATAAATGTTGGAAGTAAATTATTTTGATATCATAATCCTGATATGAAAAAAAGCAAATACGGATTAAAAAACTTTCAACGCAGTTTTACTCTATTTGGTTTATAGTTTCAGACATACGCAATATGTTCTATTGAACGATTTAATGTAATGATGATCTACTAATAAATTGTTATCTTAAGCAATATTTCGGAATGTTAAAAACAATTAATTTTTGTATTTAGTAAAATATAAAATTTATTATTATACGAAATATGCCGTTCTATAAATTTATTTAAATTTTACTTTCCAAATTATATTATGTATGAACACATTATTACTTAATATACATACACACATCACTGATTCGCTGATTGTGTAACGCTCTAGGTATATATTTTTAATTTGTTAACACAAACAAAAAATTTTTTTAAATGTATGGAAATTCGATTGTTTTCCATTTAAGTAAAATCAAAAAAACACAGAATCAAATCGAAAAAATTAAAAATCGCATAAATGTGAAATCTCAAAAACGTAAAAACGCAAAATGGCAAAAGCGCAAAAAATTTAATTTGAAGCAGTCGCTCGTATGCAAAATCGTAAAACCACATAAACGGAACACGAAAAATTGCAAAAACCCAATACAAAACAAGTAAAAAAATTGCAGTCGGTTTAGATCGACTATACCATACCCTATACCATGCTTTTAGATATCCTATCTCTGTGTGAGCCTAGGGACCCTCAAACCTTACGCAAAAGAAACGCTTTATGTTTTATCCCTCTTCGGGCTACCAAGTAACTAACAATTGCAAATTTTTAAAAATCACTTGAACAAATCTTCAGTAAAAAACAAATAAATTGGAAATGTTCGGGTTATGTATTTTGTTCGCTTCGAGGTCATGTATAAAGTTATAACTATCAGATTCCAGCGCTCGAAATTCGAGTGCAATTTCTAGAGAGCTTTATTTTTCAACTTAGCCAATTCACAAGCCAACTCTTATGGTTTATTAATATTGTGAATGAATGTAACAAACTCATTAACAAACATATTTGCAAATTTAATAAAACACACATACCGTATGTATAATTTTATGTATAAAGAAAAAAGAAAAAAAATTAAAAATCTGTAAATCTGTAAATCTGCAAAACGGCTAAAAAGAAGTACCTTTCAAATTATATATGTTTGGTGAAAATCGGGATAAAACGGTAGAACAAAACATCGGTCACAAGAAATCGCTTAGCCTATTATTATTATAGATAATAGAAAAGATAAATTGTTGTAATGTTAAAAAAATATGGAAAAAATTTAAAACAGCGCTAAATGGATTAGCTACTTTCGAACAACATAACTTTTTCATCGTCAGCATCCTCCTGGCTATTACTTCAACTTCTGCTTAATCAGCTACTGGACTCAAATAAATAAAAGAACACGAAAATTGTTTTTGTGTTTTCTTATACAGTTAGTACGAACAAGTATCGAAGATCTAAGAAATTGCATTATGAGGAGGACTAATTGGTTTTAGATGCTATTGTTGGAGCGTTATGGAAAATAAGCCAAATCCGAGTTTTATCTTTCCGATTCAAAACTTATGAATGAAAATGTCAAAACATCTCAAGTTGAGTCCGCTGAAAACGATTTGACATAATTTTCCTTTGCAAGCATATCGTTTATACACTTAAAATAATAAAATTTTTTTTATCCGAAAATGTTATCAACTTCAAACTTATTTTCTCTTTAACTAAATTTTTCCACCAAAAATTTATTTTCAACTCCCAATTAAACTTTCCCTAAAAAAATAATCAACTTTAAATTAGTTTTCTTTTTTTCAAAAACAAAAAAATTATATTAAATATAAAATAATATTTTTATTAATTCTTCAAGACAACTTGTATATGCATATTGTCAGAATTCACTTTCTGTGTAATCTAATACAGAGTATTTATCAACAATTGTGTTAATCCAATAACAAAATAACTTTTTCTTTTAATTCCCATGTTTAGCTATTCTAGAGAGCTTTATTTTTCAACTTAGCCAATTCACAAGCCAACTCTTATGGTTTATTAATATTTTGAATGAATGTAACAAACTCATTAACAAACATATTTGCAAATTTAATAAAACACACATACCGTATGTATAATTTTATGTATAAAGAAAAAAGAAAAAAAATTAAAAATCTGTAAATCTGTAAATCTGCAAAACGGCTAAAAAGAAGTACCTTTCAAATTATATATGTTTGGTGAAAATCGGGATAAAACGGTAGAACAAAACATCGGTCACAAGAAATCGCTTAGCCTATTATTATTATAGATAATAGAAAAGATAAATTGTTGTAATGTTAAAAAAATATGGAAAAAATTTAAAACAGCGCTAAATGGATTAGCTACTTTCGAACAACATAACTTTTTCATCGTCAGCATCCTCCTGGCTATTACTTCAACTTCTGCTTAATCAGCTACTGGACTCAAATAAATAAAAGAACACGAAAATTGTTTTTGTGTTTTCTTATACAGTTAGTACGAACAAGTATCGAAGATCTAAGAAATTGCATTATGAGGAGGACTAATTGGTTTTAGATGCTATTGTTGGAGCGTTATGGAAAATAAGCCAAATCCGAGTTTTATCTTTCCGATTCAAAACTTATGAATGAAAATGTCAAAACATCTCAAGTTGAGTCCGCTGAAAACGATTTGACATAATTTTCCTTTGCAAGCATATCGTTTATACACTTAAAATAATAAAATTTTTTTTATCCGAAAATGTTATCAACTTCAAACTTATTTTCTCTTTAACTAAATTTTTCCACCAAAAATTTATTTTCAACTCCCAATTAAACTTTCCCTAAAAAAATAATCAACTTTAAATTAGTTTTCTTTTTTTCAAAAACAAAAAAATTATATTAAATATAAAATAATATTTTTATTAATTCTTCAAGACAACTTGTATATGCATATTGTCAGAATTCACTTTCTGTGTAATCTAATACAGAGTATTTATCAACAATTGTGTTAATCCAATAACAAAATAACTTTTTCTTTTAATTCCCATGTTTAGCTATTCGTTAGAAAAAAACTTAAACTTCCACATAAACTCGAAACTTCTGCCCCACCTCCACCCTTCAAAAATTTAATCAATATTGTACATAAGTCACGAAAACTTTGGCAAAATTGTTGTTGATTAAGTTTAATATCAATAGCAAAATTTTTTTTGATCCTGCCCCATAAACAAAACGTTGCGAAGAAAATTTCGCAGTCGTCTTTGCTAGAAGAAGCAAACAATTAAAGAAAGTATTTGTATTGAGAATGTTTTGTTCTACGAAATAGGGTGCAGTTCTTTAGGTAGAGTTTTAATAATATACTATCAGATTCCAGCCCTCGCAATTCGAGTGCAAATTCTAGGAAATTTTTTGTTTCATTAAATAAAGACCCTAAATGTATGCTAATCGATTATAGCCAATTCTCAAATCAACACAAAAAACAAACTCATTTTTATTACAAACACATTAACAAATTTAATAAAACACATATAGCGTTGTATAATTTTATGTATGCGTTAGTAGCAACTTTAAATGCAACTTACTCAAAATAAAGGAAAAAATTTAAAAATCTGTAAATCTGCAAAACGGCTAAAAAGAAATACCTTTCATATAATATACGTTTGGTCAAAATCGGGATAAAACGGTAGAACAAAACATCGGTCACAAGAAATCGCCTAGCCTATTAATATTATCGAATTACGATAATAACTGACTCACTGACTGATTCTGTAACAGTGCATGATTAAAACTTATTTAGAGCTAGTAACTTTAAAATTTCAGTATAAATTCCGCTAGCAGTGTATATATTTACAAAGAAGAGATTGGTGGAGTTTAAAAAGGCGGATACGAAATGTGATTCCATCAAACAAAAAACATCAGTAATTCGAATGTCATGGGGCCATAATCGCCCGAAAAGAGGAAAAATGGTAAATTTTTATTTTAATTAACAAATTAATCTAAGAATGTAAATTTGGATTCCACCAATACCAAAATGGAAATTTCTTAGAAATCCGAACGATAAGGGGGTCATACTGGCCAAAAGGGAGAAGAGATACGATGTGTATTTTCTTGATCAAATAATCTATATATATAAATTTAATATGGAGAAAGAAGAACCTTCTCCTAAAAAGGTAAATTTTCTTAAAAAAGTAAATTTTCTTTAAAATACCATGATTTCCTACAAAAGTACCTTATTTAAAAAAATATCTGTAAGTACTTTTTCTTTAAAAAATATTTTTTTTTTTCACAAAAGTAACTCGGCTTGATAAAGCATCTATTTTTAAAAAAGTACGTTTCTGAAAGATTTTAATTTCCAAAAAAAAAAACACTTTTTCTGAAGAAGTTCCTAATATTAAAAAAGTACCATTTCTTAGAAAGGTACCTTATCTTAAAAAAGTACCACATCTTAAAAAAGTAAATTTTCTTAAAAAAGTACCTTTTCTTGAAGAAGTATTATTTTTTTAAAGAAGTGCCTTTTCTCAAAGAAGTACCTTGCTTAGAAATGTACAATTTCTTAAGAGAGTAATTTTTTTAAAAAGGTACCATTACTTAAAAAAGTACCTAATGCTAAAAAGTACCTTTTGCTAAAAGAGTACCTTCTGTTAAAAAATAACCTTTTGTTAAAAAAGTACATTTTCCTAAAAAAGACACTTTTCTTAAAAAAAAACTTTTAAAAATTATTTTTTTTATAAACAAAAGAAAATTTTAGCGAGAAATACCTCTTCTAAAAAAAGTACTTTTTTATAAAGAAGATAATTCTTAAAAAGTCGATTTTCCTAAAAAGTGCTTTTTCTTAAAAAAAGTACTTTTTTATAAGGAAGATAATTCTTAAAAAGTCGATTTTCCTAAAAAGTGCTTTTTCTTAAAAAAAGTATTTTTTCCTAAAAAAAAGTACTTAAAAAAATTTTTTTAAACCCTTGATTAATTTTCTAAATTAAATTTTCTTAAAAAAATAGGTTTTCTTAAAAAAGTACCATTTCTTAAAATAAACGTTTTCATAAAAAAGTAGTTTTTCTAAAAAGGGACTTTTCTTAAAAATTACCTTTTCTTAAAAAAATACATTCTCTTAAAAAAGTACATTTTCTTAAAAAAGTGCATTTTCTTTAAAAAGTCCCGTAACAACAACTTTAAGATAAATAAAATTTTACCTTTTTCAACAAAAGAATTTTTTTTCCTTAAATCCGTTTTATTCAAGCAGTACTTCTCTTCAAAAAAGTGCATTAGGTTAGGTTAGATGGGTTGCCCCCCCAAGGCGAGTACACTCGAAGGCCATATGGCCCATTGTGATACCCTTTAGAAAGTGTCGGAAGGTAGAGATAGGAGAAGAGCTTATAAAAGTACAGGTAGATAATGTGAGGAGTATGAAAAAGATATGAGAAGTGAAAAAGAGATCTTTCGTCCATTATGCGTCATTCCTGAACCAGCCAGATTTCCTCAAGATGTCCGCAAGGTTGCCATGAGGAACATCTACTATGCATCCCAGGTTATCGGGGAAACTTTACCTTAGATACCTAAGGCGCCGCTCCTTCAGTCCTGGACATTCACACAGCAAATGTTGCACTGACCCTTCCTCGTCCACAACCATACAGCTTCTACAGAAGTTATCTCTCGGGACTCCTATGCGTTCGGCCATCCGCCCCATTACACTGTGTCCAGTGCATAGTCCTATTTATAAGTAAGCTGATTGTGCCTTTATCAAAACCAAGGAGTGCTTTAGTTCTCCTTGTCCAACTTGTCCTTAGACCCCTGATCCGCTTCCATCTTCGAACCGTCGGTATACACTGAGATCGCAGCCCTGTCTATGACAAAGTCTGCAGGCCAGTCTCCTCTAGTCGGTATTTGGATCGTAAAATTACCCCCAAAGTTTATCACCGGCGACATATAATCGGTTTTTCGATCAACTTGTGTCCCAGCCACTGTTCGTAGGATTATGCTCTGTCCATAAGAGCTTTTTTCAGCTTCTATGAATCTCTTAAACGGAAAACCACTTCCGCTGCCGTGCTCTTCATGTCTTCACGAGTCTGGAAAGTCTGGCATTATCTTGAATAAAAATTTAACTTAAAAAAATAAAATTGATTTGAAAGAAACGTGTTTTTAACGAAGTGCCATTTCTTTAAAAAGTAAATTTTCTTTAAAAGTACCTTTACTTAAAAAAGTGTATCTTTAAAAAAGTGAATTTTGTTAAAGAAGTGCTTTTCCTTAGAAAGTTACGTTCCTTAAAAAAAATTGACAAATACCTTTTCTTTAAAAAGTACCTTTTTAAAAAGTTCCATTTTTTAAAAAAGTACCTTTTTGTAAAATGTAAATATTCTTAAAAAAATACCTTTTGTACTTTTTACTAAAAATGTACATTTTCTTAAAAAGTAATTTTTCTTAAAAAACGCCAGAGAAGGTCTGCAAATATCTACCTTGAGGATTATCTCTTTTAAATTTTATATTGACGTAGTATCCCGATGAAACCTCCAATTGTTTGTGGGGTTATTTTTGCTTTAATTTTAAACGACACAGAAACAGATATACAAGCAGAATAACAAGCGGAATGAAACTAAAAACTAAACATCCTAGTAAATGTTGACTAAGAAACTCAAAAAGAAATGAAAGAAGACTAGGGGATAAATACAAATATCAACATGGCAGTAGACTGAGTTTAAATGAAACTTGGCTTATATTAATTTATATTTAACTTACCTAATACCGTTAAATGTTAACGCACTGCAAACTTATTCCAATAACGATTTCTTATAAAATTTGACAAAGTCATTGAAAAAAATCGTAATTTTTTAATATTTATGTCAGCTGGATTTTTCTCCTTTATAGATTGTGAATTTCATATGGGTAGAGCGCACTGTTTTCGCAACACAAATAACTTATAATTTATAGTCTTACTTACAACTGCATCTACAAGACAGAAAACAAAAGCCAACAATAAAGAAAAATAATATAAAAACACAAAACACGCCAACTAAAAGTAAAAACTAACAAATGGCCAAAGAATTTACAAAAAGGTGATAAAAGAAAAGATCTATAAAACTGAAAAAACAAAAAAAAAATTTTTTTGCTTTGTTTTACTTCAACTTGGTTATTATTGAATTAAACAGGGGTAAAAAATGTACGTTTTTTGTTCTTTTAGATGCCAGAAAAACTTTAAACTTGGTTTGAAAGTTTTTTTTTTTTAGAAGTGTAGAGTTTTTTTTTTCAAACAGCCTATGGGCATAGTTGTGCAAAGTACTATGAAAAGTTTTGATACTCGTAGCTTATGAGGTGAGGAAAGGAGTAGAATATTTAAAATATTTTTAAATTTGCGAGTTATTCGCCTGCAGTAACTTAATTAGTGGGTTATCATAAACAAACTTTTGAGACCTACTGTACGATACCTTATAGCATGCGTTTAGAGACCCTATCTCTTAGGTCCAACTAATTAGATATAAAAAATAAGAATAAACCAAATTTGAGTGGCATTATTTTTGTTTTGCCTTCGGATATAAAAAAGTTCATATTGGTTGCTATATTTATATGGGGACTAGGTCAATAAATGGACTGATCCTAACTACATTTGCATCTTAAACTCAATGTTTCAACCAATATTGTGTACGCCTACCACTTTAAAACTGTTGCCGGTACTGAAATCTAAATTTTGAATACCAGTTAAATTTAATCGAGCCACAGTCGGAGTTAAAACCCGTATTCGGGAATTTAAGAACGAAGAAACTAGTCAATATAATGTATCCAGAAATGATGACCATTGCCTTTGGAATGCCACAAAATATTTAAAACGACCAGTAGAACGAAATATCCAAATTAAAGACCTTAAAGGGCAGATGCATACTCCACATACTTGGAAAATTTATTCCAGCCTTTTTATATTAACAGCGATAACGATATGAATGAAATAGAACAATTTCTAGATTGTCCTTGTCAGATGGATCTTCCAATTCAGCACGTTTCTCCACAAGAAGTGCAAAATAATAGAAAAACTCCTGGATATGATAAAATAACTGCCACGGTTGTAAAAGCCCTTCCAAAAAAAAGGAATTATTTTTCTATCTTTTACATTCAATTTTGAGATTATACCACTTCCCTAATCAATGGAAATACGCAGAAGTGATAATGGTACCAAAACCAAACAAACCGGAAAACAACATTTATCTTACAGACCAATTAGTCTGTTAACAACATTTTCTAAATAATTTGAAAGAATATTTTGACGTAGATTGTTACCAGTGCTGGAAACAAATAAATAATTCCAGACTACCAATTTGGTTTTCGGCAACATCATGGCACTCCTGGGCAATGCCATCGGATAGTCAACATTATAAGGGATGCATTAGAACGAAAACAATATTGTTCGGCTGTGTTTTTAGACATCCACCAAGTCTTCGATAGAGTTTGGCACCAGGGACTTCTATTCAAATTAAAAAAACTGACTTTACCAAATATGGTCAGGATCGGTCCACTTGTTGACCTAGTCCCCATATAAATATAGCACCCGATATGAACTTTTTCATATCTGCAGCCAAAAAAATTAATAACAATGCCACTCAAATTTGGTTTATGTTTATTTTCTATATCCAATTAGTTGGACCGAAGAGATAGAGTCTCTAAACCAAGATAAGGGTATCGTATTTTCTTACTTGTTCATTTTCCATTTTTAATTTTGAGTTTTTCGTTTTTCATTTTTCATTTTTAAATATTCATTTTTCATTTTCTATATTTCATTTTTCATTCTTCATTCTTCATTTTTCATTTTTATATTTCTATCTTTAATTTTTAATTTTTAATTTTTAATTTTTAATTTTTAATTTTTAATTTTTAATTTTTAATTTTTAATTTTTAATTTTTAATTTTTAATTTTTAATTTTTAATTTTTAATTTTTAATTTTTAATTTTTAATTTTTAATTTTTAATTTTTAATTTTTAATTTTTAATTTTTAATTTTTAATTTTTAATTTTTAATTTTTAATTTTTAATTTTTAATTTTTAATTTTTAATTTTTAATTTTTAATATTTAATATTTAATTTTTAATTTTTAATTTTTAATTTTTAATTTTTAATTTTTAATTTTTAATTTTTAATTTTTAATTTTTAATTTTTAATTTTTAATTTTTAATTTTTAATTTTTAATTTTTAATTTTTAATTTTTAATTTTTAATTTTTAATTTTTAATTTTTAATTTTTAATTTTTAATTTTTAATTTTTAATTTTTAATTTTTAATTTTTAATTTTTAATTTTTGATTTTTAATTATTAATTTTTAATTTTTAATTTTTAATTTTTAATTTTTAATTTTTAATTTTTAATTTTTAATTTTTAATTTTTAATTTTTAATTTTTAATTTTTAATTTTTAATTTTTAATTTTTAATTTTTAATTTTTAATTTTTAATTTTTAATTTTTAATTTTTAATTTTTAATTTTTAATTTTTAATTTTTAATTTTTAATTTTTAATTTTTAATTTTTAATTTTTAATTTTTAATTTTTAATTTTTAATTTTTAATTTTTAATTTTTAATTTTTAATTTTTAATTTTTAATTTTTAATTTTTAATTTTTAATTTTTAATTTTTAATTTTTAATTTTTAATTTTTAATTTTTAATTTTTAATTTTTAATTTTTAATTTTTAATTTTTAATTTTTAATTTTTAATTTTTAATTTTTAATTTTTAATTTTTAATTTTTAATTTTTAATTTTTAATTTTTAATTTTTAATTTTTAATTTTTAATTTTTAATTTTTAATTTTTAATTTTTAATTTTTAATTTTTAATTTTTAATTTTTAATTTTTAATTTTTAATTTTTAATTTTTAATTTTTAATTTTTAATTTTTAATTTTTAATTTTTAATTTTTAATTTTTAATTTTTAATTTTTAATTTTTAATTTTTAATTTTTAATTTTTAATTTTTAATTTTTAATTTTTAATTTTTAATTTTTAATTTTTAATTTTTAATTTTTAATTTTTAATTTTTAATTTTTAATTTTTAATTTTTAATTTTTAATTTTTAATTTTTAATTTTTAATTTTTAATTTTTAATTTTTAATTTTTAATTTTTAATTTTTAATTTTTAATTTTTAATTTTTAATTTTTAATTTTTAATTTTTAATTTTTAATTTTTAATTTTTAATTTTTAATTTTTAATTTTTAATTTTTAATTTTTAATTTTTATTTTTAATTTTTAATTTTTAATTTTTAATTTTTAATTTTTAATTTTTAATTTTTAGTTTTTAAATTTTTATTTTTAATTTTTAATTTTTAATTTTTAATTTTTAATTTTTAATTTTTAATTTTTAATTTTTAATTTTTAATTTTTAATTTTTAATTTTTAATTTTTAATTTTTAATTTTTAATTTTTAATTTTTAATTTTTAATTTTTAATTTTTAATTTTTAATTTTTAATTTTTAATTTTTAATTTTTAATTTTTAATTTTTAATTTTTAATTTTTAATTTTTAATTTTTAATTTTTAATTTTTAATTTTTAATTTTTAATTTTTAATTTTTAATTTTTAATTTTTAATTTTTAATTTTTAATTTTTAATTTTTAATTTTTAATTTTTAATTTTTAATTTTTAATTTTTAATTTTTAATTTTTAATTTTTAATTTTTAATTTTTAATTTTTAATTTTTAATTTTTAATTTTTAATTTTTAATTTTTAATTTTTAATTTTTAATTTTTAATTTTTAATTTTTAATTTTTAATTTTTAATTTTTAATTTTTAATTTTTAATTTTTAATTTTTAATTTTTAATTTTTAATTTTTAATTTTTAATTTTTAATTTTTAATTTTTAATTTTTAATTTTTAATTTTTAATTTTTAATTTTTAATTTTTAATTTTTAATTTTTAATTTTTAATTTTTAATTTTTAATTTTTAATTTTTAATTTTTAATTTTTAATTTTTAATTTTTAATTTTTAATTTTTAATTTTTAATTTTTAATTTTTAATTTTTAATTTTTAATTTTTAATTTTTAATTTTTAATTTTTAATTTTTAATTTTTAATTTTTAATTTTTAATTTTTAATTTTTAATTTTTAATTTTTAATTTTTAATTTTTAATTTTTAATTTTTAATTTTTAATTTTTAATTTTTAATTTTTAATTTTTAATTTTTAATTTTTAATTTTTAATTTTTAATTTTTAATTTTTAATTTTTAATTTTTAATTTTTAATTTTTAATTTTTAATTTTTAATTTTTAATTTTTAATTTTTAATTTTTAATTTTTAATTTTTAATTTTTAATTTTTAATTTTTAATTTTTAATTTTTAATTTTTAATTTTTAATTTTTAATTTTTAATTTTTAATTTTTAATTTTTAATTTTTAATTTTTAATTTTTAATTTTTAATTTTTAATTTTTAATTTTTAATTTTTAATTTTTAATTTTTAATTTTTAATTTTTAATTTTTAATTTTTAATTTTTAATTTTTAATTTTTAATTTTTAATTTTTAATTTTTAATTTTTAATTTTTAATTTTTAATTTTTAATTTTTAATTTTTAATTTTTAATTTTTAATTTTTAATTTTTAATTTTTAATTTTTAATTTTTAATTTTTAATTTTTAATTTTTAATTTCTAATTTTTAATTTTTAATTTTTAATTTTTAATTTTTAATTTTTAATTCTTAATTTTTAATTTTTAATTTTTAATTTTTAATTTTTAATTTTTAATTTTTAATTTTTAATTTTTAATTTTTAATTTTTAATTTTTAATTTTTAATTTTTAATTTTTAATTTTTAATTTTTAATTTTTAATTTTTAATTTTTAATTTTTAATTTTTAATTTTTAATTTTTAATTTTTAATTTTTAATTTTTAATTTTTAATTTTTAATTTTTAATTTTTAATTTTTAATTTTTAATTTTTAATTTTTAATTTTTAATTTTTAATTTTTAATTTTTAAATTTTTAAATTTTTAATTTTTAATTTTTAATTTTTAATTTTTAATTTTTAATTTTTAATTTTTAATTTTTAATTTTTAATTTTTAATTTTTAATTTTTAATTTTTAATTTTTAATTTTTAATTTTTAATTTTTAATTTTTAATTTTTAATTTTTAATTTTTAATTTTTAATTTTTAATTTTTAATTTTTAATTTTTAATTTTTAATTTTTAATTTTTAATTTTTAATTTTTAATTTTTAATTTTTAATTTTTAATTTTTAATTTTTAATTTTTAATTTTTAATTTTTAATTTTTAATTTTTAATTTTTAATTTTTAATTTTTAATTTTTAATTTTTAATTTTTAATTTTTAGTTTTTAATTTTTAATTTTTAATTTGTAATTTTTAATTTGTAATTTTTAATTTTTAATTTTTAATTCTGAATTTTTAATTTTTAATTTTTAATTTTTAATTTTTAATTTTTAATTTTTAATTTTTAATTTTTAATTTTTAATTTTTAATTTTTAATTTTTAATTTTTAATTTTTAATTTTTAATTTTTAATTTTTAATTTTTAATTTTTAATTTTTAATTTTTAATTTTTAATTTTTAATTTTTAATTTTTAATTTTTAATTTTTAATTTTTAATTTTTAATTTTTAATTTTTAATTTTTAATTTTTAATTTTTAATTTTTAATTTTTAATTTTTAATTTTTAATTTTTAATTTTTAATTTTTAATTTTTAATTTTTAATTTTTAATTTTTAATTTTTAATTTTTAATTTTTAATTTTTAATTTTTAATTTTTAATTTTTAATTTTTAATTTTTAATTTTTAATTTTTAATTTTTAATTTTTAATTTTTAATTTTTAATTTTTAATTTTTAATTTTTAATTTTTAATTTTTAATTTTTAATTTTTAATTTTTAATTTTTAATTTTTAATTTTTAATTTTTAATTTTTAATTTTTAATTTTTAATTTTTAATTTTTAATTTTTAATTTTTAATTTTTAATTTTTAATTTTTAATTTTTAATTTTTAATTTTTAATTTTTAATTTTTAATTTTTAATTTTTAATTTTTAATTTTTAATTTTTAATTTTTAATTTTTAATTTTTAATTTTTAATTTTTAATTTTTAATTTTTAATTTTTAATTTTTAATTTTTAATTTTTAATTTTTAATTTTTAATTTTTAATTTTTAATTTTTAATTTTTAATTTTTAATTTTTAATTTTTAATTTTTAATTTTTAATTTTTAATTTTTAATTTTTAATTTTTAATTTTTAATTTTTAATTTTTAATTTTTAATTTTTAATTTTTAATTTTTAATTTTTAATTTTTAATTTTTAATTTTTAATTTTTAATTTTTAATTTTTAATTTTTAATTTTTAATTTTTAATTTTTAATTTTTAATTTTTAATTTTTAATTTTTAATTTTTAATTTTTAATTTTTAATTTTTAATTTTTAATTTTTAATTTTTAATTTTTAATTTTTAATTTTTAATTTTTAATTTTTAATTTTTAATTTTTAATTTTTAATTTTTAATTTTTAATTTTTAATTTTTAATTTTTAATTTTTAATTTTTAATTTTTAATTTTTAATTTTTAATTTTTAATTTTTAATTTTTAATTTTTAATTTTTAATTTTTAATTTTTAATTTTTAATTTTTAATTTTTAATTTTTAATTTTTAATTTTTAATTTTTAATTTTTAATTTTTAATTTTTAATTTCTAATTTTTAATTTTTAATTTTTAATTTTTAATTTTTAGTTTTTAATTTTTAATTCTTAATTTTTAATTTTTAATTTCTAATTTTTAATTTTTAATTTTTAATTTTTAATTTTTAATTTATAATTTTTAATTTTTAATTTTTAATTTTTAATTTTTAGTTTTTAATTTTTAATTCTTAATTTTTAATTTTTAATTTTTAATTTTTAAATTTTTAATTTTTAATTTTTAATTTTTAATTTTTAATTTTTAATTTTTAATTTTTAATTTTTAATTTTTAATTTTTAATTTTTAATTTTTAATTTTTAATTTTTAATTTTTAATTTTTAATTTTTAATTTTTAATTTTTAATTTTTAAATTTTAAATTTTAATTTTTAATTTTTAATTTTTAATTTTTAATTTTTAATTTTTAATTTTTAATTTTTAATTTTTAATTTTTAATTTTTAATTTTTAATTTTTAATTTTTAATTTTTAATTTTTAATTTTTATTTTTTAATTTTTAGTTTTAAATTTTTAATTTTTAATTTTTAATTTTTAATTTTTAATTTTTAATTTTTAATTTTTAATTTTTAATTTTTAATTTTTAATTTTTAATTTTTAATTTTAATTTTTAATTTTTAATTTTTAATTTTTAATTTTTAATTTTTAATTTTTAATTTTTAATTTTTAATTTTTAATTTTAATTTTTAATTTTTAGTTTTTAATTTTTAATTTTTAATTTGTAATTTTTAATTTGTAATTTTTAATTTTTAATTTTTAATTCTGAATTTTTAATTTTTAATTTTTAATTTTTAATTTTTAATTTTTAATTTTTAATTTTTAATTTTTAATTTTTAATTTTTAATTTTTAATTTTTAATTTTTAATTTTTAATTTTAATTTTTAATTTTTAATTTTTAATTTTTAATTTTTAATTTTTAATTTTTTATTTTTAATTTTTAATTTTTAATTTTTAATTTTTAATTTTTAATTTTTAGTTTTTCATTTTCCATTTTTAAATATTCATTTTTCATTTTCCATTTTCTATTTTTCATTTTTCATTTTCCATTTTTTATTTGTATATATTATATTATTAATGACGAACATTTTTCATTTTTATTATTCTAATTTTAATTTTCCATTTTCCATTTTCCATTTTTCATTTTCCATTTTTCATTTTTAGTTTTTCGTTTTTCACTTTTCATTTTCCATTTTATATATTTCATTTTCAATTTTTTATTTTTCATTTTCCATTTTTCAATTTCCATTTTTTATTTTTCGCTCTTTATTTTTATTTTTCTATTTTTATACCCTATACCACTATGTGGTTTGGCTATAATGACTTTGTGCTGCTGTTTGTAACAACCAAAAATATTTGACCTACACCCATCTTTAATTATACCGATCGAATCAGAATCACTATCTGATTCGATTTAACGATGTCCGTCCGTCCGTCCGTCCGTCCGTCTGTGTGTCCATGTAAAGCTTGTAATCAAACTGCAGGTCGCAAATATGAATATGAAATTTAGTATTTGATCTTCTATCGACCATGGGATGAACGCTATTGAAATTGGTGAGAATCGGTCTATGTTCAGACCTAGCCCCCATACAAATGACCCCTATAAAATCAACATATATTGCCATAAGACCCAAATTATCATACAAATCTTAGTCAAATTGGGTTTGTATGTACATATTACATCCATTAATCAGTAGTCCAAAAATGATCCCTATTGGACAACTCTTAGTCATAGGCCCCATATAGAGCTGCTTCCCGATCTTCACTTAAATCTATCAAAAAACAAAAATATTGCACGGATTCCTTTCAAATTTGATTTGTATATATTTTTTCAAAGTATAAGTGACTTACCGATCGACTCAGAACAACTTTTTGGGTCGAAATAGCAATTTCCGTCCGTCCGTCCGTCCGTCTGTGTGTCCATGTAAAGCTTGTAATCAAACTACAGGTCGCAAATTTGTATATATTTTGATGAAATTTGGTATATAAGCTTCCATCGCCGTGGGATGAACGCTATTGAAACTGGTGAGAATCGGTCCATGTTCAGACCTAGCCCTCGTACAAATGACCCCTATGAAATCGACATAAATTGCCGTAAGTTCCAAATTATCATATTAATCAGTAGTTCAAAAATACTCCCATGGAAGACTTAATATACCAAATTTCATCAAAATTTATATAATTTGGACCTGTAGTTTGAATAACAAGTTTACATGGAAAAAGTGGCGGACGGACGACGGAAAATTTGCTTTTAAAAAAGTTCCGACTGATTTAAAATTTTCTGAGTCGACGTCCATCAATCCGTCTGTCTGTCCGTCTGTGTGTCCATGTAAACCTTGTAATCAAAACCACAGATTGCAAATATGAATATATTTTGATGATATCGGGCGTATGATGAACGCTATTGAAATTGGCGAAAATCGGTTAATGTTGAGACCTAGTCCCGATATAAATGACCCATATGAGATCGACTTAAATTGCCATACTATTCAAATTATAACATAGATCTCGATCAAATTGGATTTGTGTATGTTTGTTACATCCATTAATCAGTAGTCCAAAAATTAACCCTATAAAGCAATTCTTATTCATAGCCCCCATATAAACCTGCTTCTCCATCTTCATTTAAACCTATCAAAAACAAAAGTACTGCAGATATTTTTCTCAATTTTGGTTAGTATATGCTTTTGCAAAAAAAAGTAATATCACGAAATATGATCAAATCTGCAGGCATAAAAATTCCATTCAGATTTGGATTATGCTTAATTTTTACACACAAGTAGTAGGGCCTAAGACCAGTTCTCTAAACGCATGGTATGGAGTATAGCATAGTCGATCGACACCCTCTATAATTTTCTTACTTGATATTTTTTTGTTTTTTTTTTTATTTACTTGTTTTTAGTTGTTCGAAATGTCAGTTTTCTAGTCCACTGAGTACAGAGTTATGACAGTACTTAACATTTCTATGTATTTGTAACAACTTTTTTTGTGTTGTGTGTGAATTTTTTATTCATTTACTTATGTGTTTCATCTCATTATAATTTTCTAGATATTCGTTTTATTTATATTATTTCTAATTCACTAATTTTAATATCCAACAAAAATTAAAGTTATATTTTATTTCAAACTATTATTGCCACAAACCGTAGATGTACATACATACATAAATATACCCTTACAACAAAAACTTTTATTTGAAAAAAAATTATAATATGTATTGTTTTAATTCCAAATGGTAAATGGGGCTTTTAATATCAAAAGCAACATAATTATAATTATAAAACCAAAATGGCAAAACAATGTCTAAATTTTGATCATAAGAAGAGATAGTTAATGCTGGAAATAAAATTAAGTGGGTTACAGCTTATTTGGTGTTGTCAATTTTCAAAAGGACATAACTTAATGTATTCTCAATTAACAAAGAATAAAGCAATTATTTTAAAAAACATACGGGAAAAAATTACCAAACGAATTGTTCTAAAGTTTAAGAACAACATTTTCGATTGTATTATTAGAAATTTTATAGCAATATTAAATTTCCTATTGTGATAAAATATTTACTGTTAAGCCGATAGAATCGTAATTACCATAAACTCAAAATTCGGTTATTTGCTCCATCACAACTCGGTTGGCAATAAATTTGGTAGCCCCAACGAATCACTTTTCTGTGTGTAAATATTATTACATATTATAAAAATAGGAAAAAAGTATCAGAATTATCAGAAACAAAGCATGGAAAGACATGCAACCCTGAAACTATGAGAAGAAATCTTCGTACTTGTAATTTTCATAGCAAAACAGCCTCAAAAATCTTAAGAGAAGACCATGTTGGCAAAGATAAAATCTTCTGGGACATCGTTATAATTGGTGAAAAAACAAATTTAACTCTTTCTGTGGCTAACGGTACGTTTGTCGAAATTCAAATACGGAAATGCAACCACAAATTCTACATAACACGGTAAAGGTCATGTGATGGTGTGCGGGTACATGTAATCAGCTGTAATCGGAAACTTAGTAGTTACCGATGACACTATGGACACTATGGACACTATGAAAAACAATTTATGCCAAAGTGCCGGGAAGTTGGGTACAATAGAAGATTTTAGGTTTTACCAGGCCAATGATCCCAATGATAGAAACATACATGGCTTGTTTGGAACTGCACCCATGTCGTTAATACTCCAGATCAACTGCCAGATATCAATGTTAATCACCCATATTCTGTAAGTCGTTGTCGTCGTCGCACTGTGGTCCAAAACACCAATCTAGCCGGAAAAAACTCAATTTTTCAACATTGTTGTAAACAAAAAATTTGTTGGATAATAGGTAAGTGTCAACAGTACACAACGGTATATTTGTTTTGCTTTACTTTTTGGTATTTGCTTCGCATTATTGTTTCAAAGACAAGCAATTACATTGCTGGTTTAATACTGACAGCACAGTCGATTTCTGATTCCACAAGTGAAGTGATTGTTAACTATCTACAAAGAGTTTTAATAATATTTTTTGTTGATAAATTTATTTAAGGAGACGGAATGAATAAATATTACTAATATTATTTGTTCTATGTGGTATTTTGTGTCGATAAAAATTGATTGTTGTGTATAAGTGTCCTGTACGTGAAATTTGTTTCATTGTCCAAGTTGTGTTAAGGTTTTAGACGGTAATTCTTCCGACTCCAGGTGAAGTTTATGGTGTTTTGTGAACTGTGTGATACCAGCGTGTTGCTGTTTTTGAAATCAGCTGCCAGTTTTTGCCTAAACGATTTTTTTCTTGCTTACAGTAAAAAATGCCGATTGCAAGGAAGGTACTGTACAATATTTGGAGGAATGAAAAAGATCAGAATAAAAATCAGAGGCTGTTATAACGTATGTTTTCGCTAAGATTGGGCTTGAGAGTGAAGGAAACGAAAGTTATTATAAAGATGTGAAACTATCTGTTCATAAGTTTATATATATATATTAAAAAAAAAAAAATGGATGCAGGCCAATCGAACAAGGGTCGTATTTGAGGCTTCCAATCAAAGTAGGTTAGATGAGATGTTAGTTATACCTAAAATTCCTTTTTCAACATCTCTTGAAGAAACAGCATTAGAGAGATCGTCAACATCTAAGCCTGGGAGACCTTCAAAGGAATTTTCATATCAAGGGGAGAGGGCAAAGCGAATGAAAGTAGCACCTTTAACAGAGAGTTGGTCGCCTGAAGAATTAATTTTTGCTGCTGGAACAAGCCTCTATAAATCCGGAAGGAGAGATGCTGCGAATATTATTAAATCCGTTTGTTCCACTCCTTCGAATGTGTCTATAATGAAAAAAAAAATTAACTTTTCTTGTAAAGACCCCATACCATACACAAACGAAGAGGCTTTAGTTTTGTACATCGATGGTGCATACACAAAAAGCACTTATACCCTGATGCGTACAGGTGTAAAAAATCATAATGCTGACATCTTCCTATCGTACCACAAACTTTTGGCTGCCAAAGCCGAGTGCTATCCATAAGATGGTGTTAAGATTTCCGAAATATCGGATGAAGTGACTTTACAAAGTTTGGTAGATCACACTACAAAAAGGCTTTTAAAGCAGCAAAAAGAAGTTTTAAGACAACACAAATGCGATAATCTTATTTTGTCGTATAAGTGGGTTTGTGCTTGTAGCAGTGGGCATTCACGATATAAGCAAATGTTTCATGACAGTTACAAAGATAAAACTGATGAATACTTGTTTGCAATTTGTTTGGTTCCTCTGCAACTCAAAGATGATAACAAGCTTATTTGGCATAATCCACGTCCATCTTCTGTAAGATTTTGTAGGCCAATCAAACTTATTTATGAAAAAGAGAATAGGTCACTAATTACAAGTGAAATTGAAGCAATAAAGGCTCAAATAGCTGCATTAGTTCCAACAGAAATCTGTGAAGAAGGGGTGGTAATTAATGTCACCCACAAGTTTTATTTAACAATGATTGATGGAAAAATATTCTCGACAATCGCAAGTGCTGCTTCCCAATGTTGTGGAATTTGTGGAGCTTCACCAAAAATTATGAATGACATAAGTGCACTTGAAAAATTACAGCCTAAAGAAAGCCTTTATGAGTATGGCCTGTCAACATTGCACGCATGGATTAGATGTTTTGAATGTGTCCTTCATATTGCCTACAACCTAGATATTCAAAAATGGCAAGCCAGAGGGGATTCCGATAAGGCTATGAAAGAGGCAACAAAGAAAATTATAATTGACCGTCTTAGAAAAGAGATGGGTTTGCTGGTTGATATTCCCAAGCCGGGATGTGGAACAACAAATGATGGTAACACGGCTAGAACATTTTTCAAACAAGCAAGTCTTGCCTCAGCAATAACTGCAGTCGATGAACGTTTAACAAAAAGGTTTGCAGTGATTCTAACCACTATGTCCTGCGGCTTTGCTATTAATGTGGAAGCATTTCGAATGTATGCGCTCGGCACAGCAAAGCTATATGTCCAATTGTATTCGTGGTATTACATGCCATCGAGTGTCCACAAAATTCTTCTGCATGGTGCTGATATTATACAATATGCTGCACTGCCTATTGGAATGTTGTCCGAAGAAGCCCTGGAATCCCGAAATAAGGATTACGAGAAAATCATACACGAAAAATGTCTCGAGAGAAAACTATGCATGATTTATTTCACTATCTTCTTTTGTCTTCGGATCCACTTATAACTTCTTTATCAACAAAGCCATCTCTTCATAAGCGCAATGCAGAGCCTTTATCTGCAGAAGTGAGACTATTGCTTTCAGATGTGATGCCAGACGAGCCGCAAGTCGATTCAGAAAGTGATGCAGATTCTGAATATAGTATTTGATCACATAAATGTTGATATATTTTTTATAATACTTGTTCCTTTTACACCTAATATTATCATTAAACATAATCCAGCTAGATTGACCATTCGGACCACTGTGCGTCGTCGTTACTTTGAAGTTATCACGTTGAATGGACATCGACATCGCCTTGAGGCTAAATTGATATTTTCTATAAGTATCAACACAACACTTCTAAAAATTTGCTACATTTTTACCGATTTCTATGATTTGACGATTATGATGATTTCTTAATTTAATGTCATTAACCCATTTGGACTTTGCGCCAAAAATGATCGCAAGCTAGTATAGGACGATTAAGTCAAAAAATTCAAATATTTTGCAAATATTGCAGAATTTTGGCTCATTTTAACCCTAGGAGCACATAAGGATAAGTTTTCGTAACATATAACACAATTTTATTTCCCTACCCATAGTAAGGGTTTCATCTAGCTTACTTCAAAGTTTAGCCTCGGCAAAGAATGGATTTACGTTGTTCGATTTAATCCAAATTGAAGACTTGCACATTTGGTTATTACACTTTAGGCGTCACATCTAAAAATTCAGCAGCACTTACAAAATATATAAATTTTTTAAATAAATTTTTTTTTTAAATAATTGGGGTCATATGTGACCCCAAATCCAAAACGGTTAATGAGTTCATATAATTTTTTTTCCAAATCCCTAGGCTATTAAGATAAAATATAACATTTAAAAGTAGAAAAGTGATGAATTTTTGATACAAAGTATTTAGAACTAGTACATTTACAGAATTGTTTACAAAACTCCAATTTTTCTCGAAATCCGCAAAAATAAAATCCTTGTTAAAAAAATTCTGGCACAGGGATTTACTTAAAAATTCACACAGTTAATCCGTAATCTGTATTAAACAAAACCTTGAAGTGCCAGATCCATTTCTTTAAATTTTGTTTAAGAAAATTTTTTAAAACTTAAAAAATCAGTTTTCAAAATTTTATCAAAAACATTTTCCATCTTTGGTCTCATATCGCAATAGGTTACCAACATGGCAATAAAAAATACTTCATATCTAAGTACTTATAGGTACAGAGACCAAAAAAAAAATTATGGGATTAATCAATTTGTTAAAGTTGAAAAATGTTCATCACATGTCATGACCTAGAGTTTTTTGGCACAAAAGTGGTCTGGGGCATTTGTTATTTCTTGGCGAGTTTTTATTCGATTTTGAAGTTATATAGCTTTTTGAAAATTTAATTATTGCAGATATCGATTCATTCGAAAAAGTTAAACTATAGAACGAAATTTTCGTAAAATCTGAAAAAAAAAGTCATATTTTCCCCATATAAAAACGCTTGAAATTTTCAGTCGCGTTGAGGCACCTCTAAATATTTTTTGATTGACGCAAAACTTTGCATTTTTCAGTTTCTATGCTATTCGCATATTTCTTGGGGGGTGGGACCGAGAGTTTGAACACTTTTTTTTTATTAAGGGCCACCCTTGTGTTCATTCATCGCTGTTTCAGTGGCGAAGAAAAGCTAAAGCGTAAGAATTCATATGAGTTGAGCATGAACAATTGTTCTACAAAATGAACAGGCCAGACCTAGACCCATCTTTTATTATACCGATCGACTCAGAATCACTTTCTGAGTCGATTTAGAGATGTCCGTCCGTCCATCTGTCCGTCTGTCATTCCATGTAAACTCTTTAATCAAACTGCAGGTCGCAAATATGAATATGTTTTAATGAAATTTGGTATATGAGCTTTTATCGACCATATGCTGAACGCTATTGAAATTGGTGAAACTCGGTCCAAGTTCAGACTTAGTCCCCATACAAATGTCCCCTATGAAATCGACTTATATAGCCATAAGATCCAAATTATCATATAGATCTCGGTCAAATTGAGTTTGTGTGTATTTATTACATCCGTTTATGAGATGTCCAAAAATAAATCCCATATGGCAATTCTTTGTCATAGCACCCATATAAAGATACTTCCCGATTTTCACTATAAAAAAAACAAAAATATTGCACAGTTTTTTCTCAAATTTGGTTTGTATATATTTTTTCAAAATATAAGTGACTTTACCAAGTATGGTCAGGATTGGTCCATTTTTTGACCTAGTCCCTATATAAATATAGCTTCGATATGAACTTTTTCATATCTGCAGCGAAAAAAAATTAATAAAAATGTCACTCAAATTTGGTTTATGCATATTTGCTATATCCAATTAGTTGGACTGAAGAGATAGGGTCTCTTAACCATAGTATAGGGTATCGTATAGTCGGGCTAGACCGACTATAATTTTCTTACTTGTTAATTTTTAATTTTCCATTTTCCATTTTTTATTTTTCATATTTTATTTTCCATTTCCATTTTCCATTTTCTATTTTTCATTTTTCAATTTTTTTTTCTTTTTCGTTTTTCATTTTTCATTTTTCATTTTCCGTTTTTCGTTTTCCATTTTTCATTTTTAAATATTCATTTTTCATTTTCCATTTTCTGTTTTTCATTTTTCATTTTTATTTTCTATTTTTAATTTTTATTTAATTTTTAGTTTTTCATTTTCCACTTTTCGTTTTTCATTTTTCATTTTTAGTTTTCATTTTTCATTTTTCATTTTCCATTTTCTATTTTTAAATATTCATTTTTCATTTTCCATTTTCTATTTTTAAATATTCATTTTTCATTTTCCATTTTCTATTTTCCATTTTTAATTTTTCGCTTTTCATTTTCTATTTTCCATCTTTAATTTTCCATTTTCCAGTTTCCGATTTTCATTTTTCATTTTTCAGATTTCATTTTTCATTTTTTGTTTTTCATTTTTCATTTTTCAATTTTCATTTTTATTTTCCATTTTCAATTTTCAATTTTCATTTTTCTTTTTCCATTTTCTATTTTTCATTTTCCATTTTCCATTTTCCAATTTTAATATTCCATTTTTCATATTTCAATTTTAATTTTTCATTTTCTATTTTCCACTTTTTATTTTCATTTTTCATTTCTCATTTTTCATATTCCATTTTTAATTTTTAATTTTTCGCTTTCCATTTTCCATTTTCCATTTTCCGATTTTCATTTTTTATTTTCTATTTCCCATTTTGGATTTTCATTTTTCATTTTTCAGTTTTCATTTTTCATTTTTCGGTTTTCATTTCCATTCTCAATTTTTCATTTTCCATTTTTCATTTTTAATTTTTCATTTTCTATTTTCCATTTTTCACTTTTCATTTTTAATTTTTAATTTTTCGTTTTTTATATTTAGTTTTTCAATTTTCATTATCCATTTTTCATTTTTCATTTTTAAATTAAAGTTGTTTTTCTTTTTTCAACGAGCGCGTTTCTACAGACTTACTGGTATAGTATGGAAAATGTTAACTGGGATAAAATTACTATCAATTACGTGTTATTCCTAATGCCTGGTTTTCACTATGTCATATAAGCTGAAAATAAACAATTGCCTCAACTGACATCTCGTAATTTTCTATTCATTACGTATTCATTACATCTTATAAACGAACCAAAAATCAGGCTGTCAAGCCCAAACAAATTGCCAACATGCTGGCAATTTCATTTCAGATGTCAAATGTTGCCAGGGGTTGTGAATGACAAAATATTAAAACCCGTTTTCATACATAATGAAAACCAGGCATAATATAATCGGTTATTTATTCAATTCCTGGAATATGGATAATAGCTTTTTAGGGCACAAAAACTATAAAAATTCTATCTTGGTTTCATGAAAATATAATTTCTACTGCTGTTCCGTATTTATAATATTAGGCAGTTCTTTGCTTTCTTAATTAATTTTTGTATAATTCATTTTCAGAAAACCAGTGAGATTTAAATTTTAAGATAACTGCTGCTCGTAATTTTTACTACTACGAGGCCATTCTTTGGTTTGTTTATGAAGTTCTCTGCAATGCATTTTCAGGAAACCAGTAAAAAAATATTTTTAAATTTCTCTGCATCTCAATGAACTCAAACAAATATTTTGGTGATTTGGAAATAATCTTGTATAGAGGTTAGTTTAAATATTTACTACATTCTTTTTTTTTTTTTTTTGTCTATTTTGTTGATATTTTAAATATTTCAACAATTTGACCATCATTGCTTTATTCTAATCATAATACTATTACATGCATACAACCACTAATAGTAATAAGAAATTCGAGTACTAAGCTCAACATCTATTCGAACACTGTGGCATAATAAACACAATCACAGCCACATTAAAACTAGAGAACATCTCTTCTCTATTAGAACTATTAACATTTAAATAGCTCAACTGCAAAAATCATAGAATTCCCATGGCTTGTTTGTTAAATGTTGAGCTAAGGATACTTAAATGCCTCGTACAACCAACCAACCAACCAACCATTCAAACAACTAACCAAGTCAGCAACCGAGAAATGAAACCAGGAACATCATTGTAAATAGAGGCCAAAGACACTGCAGACATAATTTATTCATTTTCATTTGAATTTCATGCAAATCATTTTGGCAAATTTCTATTTCTTTTTAAAGGATTTTACCACCGAATTCTTTAGGAGTCAGTGTGTGCGTTTTTTCCTTTTTTTATTTTTTATTTATTTTTTTTTTTTGTTTGAATACTTTATTTTAAATTTTTTAGTCTTGCAAAGATGTTCTTTTTCCAAATATCTAGTACATAGAGAGACAGAGTAAAGTGTTCATAGTATTATTTTTGTAAAGTGTAACCATAAGTTTTTTTTTTCTAATTTCCCCAGTACAGCTGCAAAGCTGTATACTTAGATATTGTGGGTGGCTGTTTGATATTTGCTTTCATACTATTGGCTTTAAATGGAGTTTGAGTCCGACCATTGAATAAATTGTGTTGGCAGTCAATAATCTTATGCAAATAATAGTAGTTAGATTTTCGAATGCAATCAGATAAAGGTCTCAGTTTAAGTTGTACATACATATGTATATAAAGCGTATTATATGTATGAACAAACCATGAACGTATGTCTGTTCCAAATCTACTTAGACTACTGTCAATGTTAACAATACTCTGGCATCATGCGTTCCAATGCACCTAACAGTCATAGCGGATTTCCCTGGTATGTTTTCTGTGTGTTTCAGCAAATAACTAGCACACTTAAAAGATGATGATAAGTCAATATAGCATTTGGCATTATTTTCAGTGAAAACAATGAGATACATTTACTGAACACGTATTCAGTTGCTGTAAGTGGTAGTGTGAAATGTGAGTATGTATTTGCAGCTGTACAGAGTAGTCGTAATTGTAAGTGCAGATCATTTTATATCATAACATTGAGATAAATTGCAAAACAAACACCTCTAAGGAATTTAGAGTTTATTTGAATTCTTCAATTTTTTTTTTTATCGTACTATCAATAATTTTTGTGTGTGTACTAAGCAAATGTTACAAGAAGGACCCATAGAATGATTTTGCAAATAACTTAACATTTTGTTATTGTAAGTTTTCGTTTAATATTAAATTATTTCATCAAAAAGTAGCAATGACGTTGAAGTTATAGGGCAGGTATGTTTTTAAAGAAAACGGGTTTTTTGAAGAACAGGATCTTTTTTAAGAAAAGGTAATTCTTCAGAATAGGCAATTTTTAAAGAAAAGGTTCTATTTAAAAAAGGCTAAATTTTTAGGAAAAGCTACTTTTTTAAGAAAATGTACTTTTTTAAGAAAAGCATCTTTTTTTTAAAGGAAAAAGTACTTTTTTAAGAAAAGCATCTTTTTTTAAAGGAAAAAGTACTTTTCTTGGAAAAGGTATTTTTTAAGAAAAGGTATTTTTTTTTAAAGAAAATTGACTTTTTTGGGAATTTGTAATTTTTCCAGTAAATGTAGTTTTTTAAGAAAAATGACTCTTTAAGAAAATTTATTTTTTAAATTTAAAAAACAACGTACTTGTTAAAACAAAAAAATATACTTTCTTACGAAAAGGTACTTTTTTTGAAAAATTCACTTTTTAGAGAAAATGTATTTTTTAAAGCAAGGTACTTTTTTAAGAAAAAGTACTTTATAAGAGAAGGCACTTTAAAAAAGTACTTTTTTATGGAAGGGTAGTCTTGTAAAAAAATGTGCTTCTTTCAAAAAGCTACTTTTTTTTATGGAGAGGTACTTTATAAGAAAAAATATTCTTGTAAGAATAATACGTTTTTTTTAAAGAAATTTGCTTTTTAAGAATAGATATAATAGAGATATTTTGAAGAAAATATAATTTTTTTAAGAAAAGATACCTTTTGAAGAAAAAGAATTTTTTACTTTTTAAGAAAAACTAATTTTTAAGAATAACTGATTTTTCAGAAAAGGTACTATTATTTATTTATTTATTTATTTACTTGTTTATTCATTAAATTATTATGAATAAAAGTAATTTTTTAAGGAAATATACTTTTTTAAAGAAATCTTTTTTGTTACGAAAAAGTAAAAAAGCGTAAATATTTAAGAAAACGCACTTTTTTCAAAAGAACTTTTCTAAGAAAAGATAGTTAGAAATGTACGTTTTCAGAAAAGTTATTTTCTAAAGAAAGGTAAGTTTTTTAAGAAAAAGGACTTTTTTAAGAAAAGGAACTGTGTTCGAAAAAGGAACTTTTATAAGAGTAGATATTTTTGTAAGAAAATTTTATTTTATTTATTTTTTTTTTTTTTTTTTTTAGAAAAATGCACTTTCTTAAGAAAACTTACATTTATAAGAAAAATATATTTATTTTAAAAGAAGCCACTTTTTTGGGTAGAGGTACTTTTTTTTAGAAAAATTTACTTTTTTTGAGAAGTTACTTGTTTCAAAAAGCATTTATTTTTATGAGTATTTACCTTTTAAAAAAGGCTAAATTTTTAAGTAAGGTACCTTTTTCAGAAAATTAACTTTTTAAACAAAATGTATTAAAGAGAAAAGATCTTTTTTCAAGGAAAAGGTACTTTTCTTGCTAAAGGTATTTTTTAAGAAAAGGTATTTCTTTTAAGAAAATCTACTTTGTTAGCAACAGGCACTTATTTAGGAATTAGTACTTTTTCCAGTAAATGTAGTTTTTTTAAGAAAAGGGACTCTTTAAAAAAAATTCGCTTCTTTACCTTTTAAAGAAAAGGTACTTATTTAAAAAACAAAAATGTTTTTCACGAAAACGTACTAATATACGAAAGCTTACTATAAGAAAAGACACTTTAAAAAAAAGTACTTTTTTATGAAAAAGTACTTTCTTAATGAAATGTGCTTCTTTCAAAAAGCAAATTTTTTTATGGAAATAAAAAACATTCTTTTACGAATAATAAGTTTTTTTTTTTTAAATAATTTACTTTTTAAGAAAAGATATATTTTGAAGAAAGTATATTAAAAAAAAAAATAATACCTTTGGAAGAAAAATAACTTCTCTAGGAAAAGATATCTAGAAAAAATACTATTTAAGAAAAACTGCTTTTTAAGAAAAGGTACTTTTATGAGAAAATTTACTTGTTTAAGGAAAGGTAATTTTTTAAAGAAAATTTATTTTTTAAGAAGAAGTAAATTTTTTAAGTAAAGGTACTTTTCAAGAAAATGTGCTTATCTTAAAAAAGCGTTTAAGGAAACTCACTTTTTTAAGGAAGGCCAGTTTTTTAAGAAAATGTGCTTTTTTAAAAAAATAATTTTTTATGTAGAAGAATTTTTTGAGAAAACATAGTTTCTTTTTAAGAAAAATAACTTTTTTTAGAAAAGTACTTTTCCAAAGGAATGTACGTTTTTTTATGAAAAAGTACTTTCTTAAGAAAAGGTACTGTTTTCGAAAAAGGGAGAAGAATCTGCAGGCAAGCCACTCGGATTCGCGGAACTAGGCTTAAAAAAAAAAATAAGAAAATTTTATTTGATTTTTTTCTAAATTTTTTTTACAAAAATGATTTTGTTAAGAAACCTTACTTTTTTTTGAAAACGGTACATTTTTAGAAAAATTTTTTTATTTTATTTATATTAAAGAAAATCAACTTTTTTTTAGCAAAAGGCAGTTTTTTGGAATTTGTACTTTTTCCAGTAAATGTAGTTCTTTAAGAAAATTTGCTTTTTCTGCTTTTTGAAGTAAAGGTACTTGTTTTCAAAAAATACTTTTTTACGAAAAGGCACTTTTTTAAGAATGCGTATTTTTTAAAGCAAGGTACTTTTTTAAGAAAAAGTACTTTATAAGAACTATTTATGGAGAGGTACTTTATAAGAAAAAATATTTTGTAAGAATAATACGTTTTTTTTAAGGAAATTTACTTTTTAAGAAAAGATATATTTTGAAGAAAATATGTTTTTTTAAGAAAAAAATACCTTTGTAAGAAAAAGAACTTCTGTACGAAAATATATTTAGAAAATTAAATTTTTCAGAAAATGTACTTTTATGAGAAAATTTACTTTTTTAAGCAAACGTACTTTTTAAAGAAAGTTTATTTTTTAAGAAAAAGTAAATTTTTTAGGATAGGTACTTTTCAAAAAAATGTTACTTATCTTAAAAACGCACTTGTTTAAAAAAGGCACATTTTTCAGAAAGGGCAGTTTCTTAAAAAAATTTCTCCTTTAAAAATTTAAATTTTTATGTAGCAGTATTTTTTGAGAAAACAAAGTTTTTTTAAAGAAAAAAAAACCTTTTTTTAGAAAACTGCTTTTTTAAAGAAAGGTACGTTTTTCAAGAAAAAGAACTTTTGTAAGAGGAGGCACTTTTTAAAGAAAATTTTATTTTTTTCTATATATTTTTACAAAAAATTTTTTTGTTAAGAAACATGATTTTTTTTGAAAATGGTAAATTTTCACAAAAATTTATTTTAGCAGACGGCACCTTTTAGCAAAAGATATTTTTTTAGAAAAATGTACTTTTTTTTGAAAAGTTACTTATTTTAAAAAGTATTTTTTTAAGAATATTTACCTTTTAAAAAATGATTTTTTTAAGAAAAGGTACTTTGTCATAAAAGCCACTTTTTTAGAAAACGTACTTTTTTAAGAAAAGTTAGTTTTATAAAAAGGTAGTTTTTAAGAAAAGGCACCGTAGTAGTAAATGCGCTTTTTTAAGAAGAGGTATTTTGTTTGAAAAGTACTTTTAAAACAAATTACTTTTTTTAATTTACTTTTTCAAGAAAAGTTACTCCTTTAGAAAATTTAATTTTTTTTTTAGATAAAGGTACTTTTCTACGAAAAGGTACTTTTAAAGAAAAAAGCTACTTATTAAGAAAATGTTCATTTTTTTAGAAAAAGCTACTCTTTTAGTAAATGTTGCTTTTTTAAGTAACTTCTATATTATTTTTATAGAAAAATTACCTTCTACAAAAAAGTTCCTTCATAAAAACGCACCTTTATTAAAAATACTTTTTTTTAACAAAATACATTTTTATAAAAAAGGTACCATTTATAAAAAGGTCATACAAAAAATAATTTTTAAAAAATTTCCATTTATATTGAAAAGTGCTTTTTATAAAAAGTAACTTACATTTTTATAAAACACTAGCAGAGCCCAGCCCTCGAAATTCGAGTGCAAATTCTATGAAATTTTATTTTATCATTAAGTTTATTGCTTTCTTTAAATATTTTTTAATCTATTTAATTCATTAAGTTTATTTCATTATAAATATTTGTTGAACACACAGAAATAAAGGCCACTTTGTATGCCACCTAAAGGTATTAAAATTTTTGGCAATTCACAATTCAACACAGGTTATGTGTTATGTGTTCTGAGAGTGAAACGATCAAGATTCATTCATTAGAAGAGGAGCTATGAGATTCGAATTGCTTGAGTGAATGTTTCCTATAAGAAATGTACAGGGAAGAATCGCGTTTGAGTATAACTTGAGTAAGGTGGGAGTTGTGTAAATTTCAATGATTGATGATTGACATATCTGTGTCTAAATACCTTTCGTTAAAAAAAAATGAAGGAAATCGGCTGGATAGAACGGCCAGATGGACTGACTTTAATTTTCATAATTTTTTTTAATATATAAGATACTTTTTTATTTAAAGGTGCTTTATTTATAAAAAACTTGCTCTTTTTTAAACGTTCAGCAGGTTCAATGTAACTTTTTACAAACACTATGCTTCGAGCTGACATGAAGATACAGATTGAAAACATTTCACCTTCAATGTTGGCACTAAAAAATTTTGTAAACATTTTGCTATAGCGTCTTATTAAAAAATTAACTTAGTCCCCAAACTTCTAAATTATTTAGAAAATGAACAAATTCCCCAAAAAATATTAAATTGAAATAAAAAATGAATTTACTCCCAGAAAACTTAGAAATTTTTGGGGAATAAATTCATGTTTTTGGGAGGAATTTCTTCATTGGGGACGAAGTACTCAACGCCATAGGAAAGTACACATAAAAAGTACCTTTTGTAAAAAATGCTTTTTCTAAAAAAGCACCTTTTTACAAAGAAGCACCATTTATCAAAAAGTATTTATTTAAAAAAAGCGCCTGCTAAAACACTACCAATTATAAAAAAGGGATGAAAATGTACTTTTTAAAAGGTACTTTTTTACAAGTAGTACTTTTTTATAAAACGCTAATTTCTTTAAAAGGTCTGTTTTTATAAAAAGTAATTTTTATAAAAAATTGCTTTTGTACAAAAGGTACATTTAGTATAAAAACTACTTTTTGTATAAAACTTACCTTTCGTAAAAAAATGTAGCTTTTGGGTAAAAACATATGAAATCAACCAATGAGTTGACCGCACCGATTTCGAATTGGATGAATTTTGGTACGAAGGGAAAGTTAAACATAATAATAGCGTTTGCCAACTTTCAGTGTCGTAGCTCTCGTATTTTCAGAATTATGGCCATTCCAAGTTGGCAAAAATCAATAAAAATGCACTCAGATACCTTAACACAATTTTTAATATCTCGAAAAGTATTCATTGTACGTTAATAATCAAGGGCTCATTTTACAGACTAAAACATGCGCCATTCCAAAAATTTTCAAATTTTCGATCAAGGATAATGTAAATAAAAAAGGACTAAAATTTCCAAAGGATATTTCTCGAAAATCAATATTTTTAAAAATTTCAAAAAAAATATATGTTAATTCTTATTATGTTTTGTACAAGTCTGTCAAATTTCAATGTGGAGTCTTTATTACAACATGAGTTATTAAGAAAAAAGCAGGCGAAGGTTTATGTATTTCATGAAATGTACCAAAATATAAAAAGGTGACAAATTACAAAAAGAAGGACATATCAAATGTAACGGAACTTTTTCGACTTTACAACCTAGACGAAATATTTATTGCCTGTTCACACAAAAAATTTACAAATATTTTATGACCTGTGGTCGGCTTATTGGCAGTAGCAAATTCAGTCCCTATTTAAAAAACATTTTATGACCCGTAGTTCACGCAAATTTTCCAATTCAAGAAAATGAAGGCGTGTATTTTTTTACCTGTAATCTATTTTTTGTACCAAAAAAAAACAGTATAAATCGTTCAGAGACTGTAAGTCAAACTTCAGTTGAATACTAGATTTCATAAGTGCTAAACGTCAAAGTGTTATAGTGTTAAAGTGACTTGATCGTTTGAAAAAACAAAAAAAAGAGACTAAATATTTAAATAAATTATAATTATTGTCAATACAAAAAAGTCGTGCACAATTCATTCGGTTGTGGTATTTAAAAAAAAAAAAAATGCCATTCCATTCAACATTTTGCTGTAATCCTTTTAAAAAATCCGGTCACACTGGGTGCAATAAAAGTTTAAGACAAGTCCAAGAATGGATGCTACAGTATACTAAGGATAAAAACATTACGATCTCAAATAAAATTTGTGGGACATGTAGAATAAAATTTTCGCATCTGAAGAAATCTAATAAATCTAATTTGGAAGAAGGTTCAGACATAAACGAAAATGTAGATACTTTCGATGACATTGCGTCAGGCACGGAAGAAGATGACATTGCGTCAGGCACGGAAGAAGTTGCTATTTCAAAATTAAACCAATCTTTACCGTATCTGGAACAATCTCCGATAAAAAAGAAGAAGTTACATCAAAAACGGTACAGAGATGGAAAATTCAGGAAAATAAGTGATTCGATTCAAGACAAAATTTTCCACGGTTCAGCACAATCAACTTCGCATATGTGCCCACAATCCGAAATAATAGAACAATTAAAAGAAAAGTTTAAAACATTAACAAAAAATAGCGAGAAAATCCAACTGCTAACAATTTTACCAAAAAGCTGGGCAATACATAAAATTGAGGAAGAATTCCTGGTTACAAACTATATCGCGCGAAAAGTTAAGCATTTGGTTGAAACAAAGGGTGTGATGAGTACGCCTAACCCAAAACTGGGAAGTCCAATTTCACCAGTGACAAGCAATTTAGTAAAATCCTTTTATGAATCCGATGACGTCAGCAGGTGTATGCCCGGACAGAAAGATTTCGTGTCTTTTTTTGAAAATGGTACAAAAGTCAGGAAAAATAAAAGACTTTTGCTTGGAAACTTAAGAGAAATGTACGCCTTATTCAAGGAACGACATGATGGAATAAAAAGAGGTATTTCCAAGTTTTGCCAACTTCGTCCGAGGAATATAATTCTAGCAAATGCGAGTGGATCTCATAACGTGTGTGTTTGTACAAAGCATCAAAATGTGAAGCTGATGATTGATGCCATAAATTTAAAAAAATTAACTGCTGGTGTTCCGAATTATCAGCTTGAATGTTACAAAGATTGTTTGAAACAAATGACATGCATTCCATCTTCTTCAAAGTGTCACCTACGTAAATGTAACAAGTGTCCAGGAATTGAAAATTTAAAAGCAAAACTAAATCAATTACTAGAGCAAAATGATATTGATGAAATAACATATAAACAATGGGTAAGTGTAGATAGGGATAATTTGGAGACCATGATTGGCCAAGCCGACGTTTTTGTGGATTCCCTATGTGAAAAACTTGAAATTCTATTACCTCATTCATTTATTGCAAAACAGCAGGCAGCATATCTGAGCGAAAGAAAATCAAATTTGGAAGAAAATGAGTATATAGCAGTTTGCGATTTTTCAGAAAATGCTTCTTTTACTATTCAGGATGCAGTCCAGGGATTTCACTGGAACAACTCTCAGGCCACTTTATACCCAATTGCTATTTATTTTAAATCAGATGGAAAAACACAACATACAAACTTCATAATAATATCTGATTGTCTTGTACACGATTCTGTAGCTGTTCACCTGTTCCATCGCCACCTGAATGTATTTTTCAGAAAAAAGTTTAAAACAACCCCGAAGAAAATCACGTATTTTTCAGACGGTAGTGCTGCCCAGTTTAAAAATAAAAAGAACTTTATCAATTTATGTTATCATATGGAAGATTTTGGATGTAATGCTGAGTGGCATTTTTTTGCAACAAGCCATGGAAAAGGCCCAAGTGACGGTCTTGGAGGTACCGTAAAGAGAGAGGCACGTCGAGCTAGTTTACAGCGTCCATTACAAGGTCAAATAACTACTCCAAAACAATTATATGAATGGTGCCTGCAAAATCTTTTGAACTGTAATTTCGAGTTTTTAACTCTAGAAGACCACGAAGAAGAAGCACGGTTCCTTCAAATTCGTTTTAAAGATTTGCGTACTATTCCTGGAACTCAAAAGCTGCATTCTATTGAACCTGTAGATAAAAAAAAATTAAAGTCAAGCGATACGCGGCAGATGCAGATTTTTTAATTGAAATCCTTCAGAAATAAATAAATATGCTGTAATAAAGTGTTTAATAATGATAATACATTATGTTGTACTTTTTATTAAAGGTTTAGCAATGGAGAAAAAGAGTTTAAGCAAAGAAAAGTCGAAAAAGTTCCGTTACATTTGATTTGTCCTTCTTTTTATAATTTGTCACCTTTTTGTATTTTGGTACATTTCATGAAATACATAAACCTTCGCCTGCTTTTTTCTTAATAACTCATGTTGTAATAAAGACTCCACATTGAAATTTGACAGACTTGTACAAAACATAATAAGAATTAACATATATTTTTTTGAAATTTTTAAAAATATTGATTTTCGAGAAATATCCTTTGGAAATTTTAGTCCTTTTTTATTTACATTATCCTTGATCGAAAATTTGAAAAAAAATTTTTTTTTGGAATGGCGCATGTTTTAGTCTGTAAAATGAGCCCTTGATTATTAACGTGCAATGAATACTTTTCGAGATATTAAAAATTGTGTTAAGGCATCTGAGTGCATTTTTATTGATTTTTGCCAACTTGGAATGGCCATAATTCTGAAAGTTCGAAGGCTATATGTCTGAAAGTTGGCAAATATTATTGTGCCGATCCATAGATCATGTGTACAAAATCTTATCAAATTTGGAGGTGATGAGGTCACAAATATTAATATTTTCGGTTGATTTCATATGTTTTTACCCTTTTGTACAAAAGGTACAAAATGTAGCTTATGTATATTAGCACCTTTAATAAATTAATTACTATTTTACATGGTATAAAATATTTCATTAAAATCAGAGTTCAGAAAAAAACATACACTGAATAAAAAAACTCGTACATATATGTAAACAGACATAGCTCAGACCAACAAGCACATATTTTAATTTTGATTTCAATTATGTGTGTTTCTAAATTTTGTACGGTGCCGAACACAATCATGACTGTGTTTCATTTTAATATTTCGTTATGTATACGAACATGTTTCAACACATAGAAAGCACACAGGTTCGAGTGTGGCTTTGGTTACGTTTGTAAATGCAGTAAATTTGTGCATCATTGCGGCAGTTATGCCAAGTTTTGTTGCTGATGTGTGATCAGTTGTTGCAGATGCTTTGTTACTGCTCAACATTTGCACAGAGTTTGCTTTATAGAACGTTTTGTAAATGATAAAAAACATGTTCACCACAATAACATTAACAAAAATTATTGAAAATGTTGAT
>CAVMKG010000736.1:0-5000 GCA_963682025.1 Cordilura impudica
TAATTTTTAATTTTTAGTTTTTAATTTTTAATTTTAATTTTTAATTTTAAGTTTTTTAATTTTTAATTTGTAATTTTTTTTAATTTTTAATTTTTAATTTTTAATTTTTAATTTTTAATTTTTTAATTTTTAATTTTTAATTTTTAATTTTTAATTTTTAATTTTTAATTTTTAATTTTTAATTTTTAATTTTTAATTTTTAATTTTTAATTTTTAATTTTTAATTTTTAATTTTTAATTTTTAATTTTTAATTTTTAATTTTTAATTTTTAATTTTTAATTTTTAATTTTTAATTTTTAATTTTTAATTTTTAATTTTTAATTTTAATTTAATTTTTAATTTTTAGTTTTTAATTTTTAGTTTTTAATTTTTAATTTCTAATTTTTAATTTTTAATTTTTAATTTTTAATTTTTAATTTTTAATTTTTTATTTCTAATTTTTAATTTTTAATTTTTAATTTTTAATTTTTAATTTTTAATTTTAATTTTTAATTTTTAATTTTTAATTTTTAATTTTTAATTTTTAATTTTTATTTTTAATTTTTAATTTTTAATTTTTAATTTTTAATTTTAAATTTTAAATTTAAAATTTTTAAATTTTAAATTTTTAATTTTTAATTTTTTATTTTTATTTTTAACTTTTAATTTTTAATTTTTAATTTTTAATTTTTAATTTTTAATTTTTTATTTTTATTTTTAACTTTTAATTTTTAATTTTAATTTTTAATTTTTAATTTTTAATTTTTAATTTTTAATTTTTAATTTTTAATTTTTAATTTTTAATTTTTAATTTTTAATTTTTAATTTTTAATTTTTAATTTTTAATTTTTAATTTTTAATTTTTAATTTTTAATTTTTAATTTTTAATTTTTAATTTTTAATTTTTAATTTTTAATTTTTAATTTTTAATTTTTAATTTTTAATTTTTAATTTTTAATTTTTAATTTCAATTTTTAATTTTTAATTTCGAATTTTTAATTTTTAATTTTTAATTTTTAATTTTTAATTTTTAACTTTTAATTTTTAATTTTTTATTTTCAATTTTTAATTTTAAATTTTTAATTTTAAATTTTTAATTTTTTATTTTTAATTTTTAATTTTTAATTTTTAATTTTTAATTTTTAATTTTTAATTTTTAATTTTTAATTTTTAATTTTTAATTTTAAATTTTTAATTTTTAATTTTTAATTTTTAATTTTTAATTTTTAATTTTTAATTTTTAATTTTTAATTTTTAATTCTTAATTTTTAATTTTTAATTTTTAATTTTTAATTTTTAATTTTTAATTTTTAATTTTTAATTTTTAATTTTTAATTTTTAATTTTTAATTTTTAATTTTTAATTTTTAATTTTTAATTTTTCATTTTTAATTTTTAATTTTTAATTTTTAATTTTTAATTTTTAATTTTTAATTTTTAATTTTTAATTTTTAATTTTTAATTTTTAATTTTTAATTTTTAATTTTTAATTTTTAATTTTTAATTTTTAATTTTTAATTTTTAATTTTTAATTTTTAATTTTTAATTTTTAATTTTTAATTTTTAATTTTTAATTTTTAATTTTTAATTTTTAATTTTTAATTTGTAATTTTTAATTTTTAATTTTTAATTTTTAATTTTTAATTTTTAATTTTTAATTTTTTATTTTTAATTTTTAATTTTTAATTTTTAATTTTTAATTTTTAATTTTAATTTTTAATTTTTAATTTTAATTTTTAATTTTTAATTTTTAATTTTTAATTTTTAATTTTTAATTTTTAATTTTTAATTTTTAATTTTTAATTTTTAATTTTAATTTTTAATTTTTAATTTTTAATTTTTAATTTTTAATTTTTAATTTTTAATTTTTAATTTTTAATTTTTAATTTTTAATTTTTAATTTTTAATTTTTAATTTTTAATTTTTAATTTTTAATTTTTAATTTTTAATTTTTAATTTTTAATTTTTAATTTTTAATTTTTAATTTTTAATTTTTAATTTTTAATTTTTAATTTTTAATTTTTAATTTTTAATTTTTAATTTTTAATTTTTAATTTTTAATTTTTAATTTTTAATTTTTAATTTTTAATTTTTAATTTTAATTTTTAATTTTTAATTTTTAATTTTTAATTTTTAATTTTTAATTTTTAATTTTTAATTTTTAATTTTTAATTTTTAATTTTTAATTTTTAATTTTTAATTTTTAATTTTTAATTTTTAATTTTTAATTTTTAGTTTTTAATTTTTAATTTTTAATTTTTAATTTTTAATTTTTAATTTTTAATTTTTAATTTTTAATTTTTAATTTTTAATTTTTAATTTTTAATTTTTAATTTTTAATTTTTAATTTTTAATTTTTAATTTTTAATTTTTAATTTTTAATTTTTAATTTTTTAATTTTTAATTTTTAATTTTTAATTTTTAATTTTTAATTTTTATTTTTAATTTTTAATTTTTAATTTTTAATTTTTAATTTTTAATTTTTAATTTTTAATTTTTAATTTTTAATTTTTAATTTTTAATTTTTAATTTTTAATTTTTAATTTTTAATTTTTAATTTTTAATTTTTAATTTTAATTTTTAATTTTTAATTTTTTAGTTTTTAATTTTTAATTTTAAATTTTTTATTTTTAATTTTTAATTTTTAATTGTTAATTTTTAGTTATTAATTTTTAATTTTTAATTTTTAATTTTTAATTTTTAATTTTTAATTTTTAATTTTTAATTTTTAATTTTTAATTTTTAATTTTTAATTTTTAATTTTTAATTTTTAATTTTTAATTTTTAATTTTTAATTTTTAATTTTTAATTTTTAATTTTTAATTTTTAATTTTTAATTTTTAATTTTTAATTTTTAATTTTTAATTTTTAATTTTTAATTTTTAATTTTTAATTTTTAATTTTTAATTTTTAATTTTTAATTTTTAATTTTTAATTTTTAATTTTTAATTTTTAATTTTTAATTTTTAATTTTTAATTTTTAATTTTTAATTTTTAATTTTTAATTTTTAATTTTTAATTTTTAATTTTTAATTTTTAATTTTTAATTTTTAATTTTTAATTTTTAATTTTTAATTTTTAATTTTTAATTTTTAATTTTTAATTTTTAATTTTTAATTTTTAATTTTTAATTTTTAATTTTTAATTTTTAATTTTTAATTTTTAATTTTTAATTTTTAATTTTTAATTTTTAATTTTTAATTTTTAATTTTTAATTTTTAATTTTTAATTTTTAATTTTTAATTTTTAATTTTTAATTTTTAATTTTTAATTTTTAATTTTTAATTTTTAATTTTTAATTTTTAATTTTTAATTTTTAATTTTAATTTTTAATTTTTAATTTTTAATTTTTAATTTTTAATTTTTAATTTTTAATTTTTAATTTTTAATTTTTAATTTTTAATTTTTAATTTTTAATTTTTAATTTTTAATTTTTAATTTTTAATTTTTAATTTTTAATTTTTAATTTTTAATTTTTAATTTTTAATTTTTAATTTTTAATTTTTAATTTTTAATTTTTAATTTTTAATTTTTAATTTTTAATTTTTAATTTTTAATTTTTAATTTTTAATTTTTAATTTTTAATTTTTAATTTTTAATTTTTAATTTTTAATTTTTAATTTTTAATTTTTAATTTTTAATTTTTAATTTTTAATTTTTAATTTTTAATTTTTAATTTTTAATTTTTAATTTTTAATTTTTAATTTTTAATTTTTAATTTTTAATTTTTAATTTTTAATTTTTAATTTTTAATTTTTAATTTTTAATTTTTAATTTTTAATTTTTAATTTTTAATTTTTAATTTTTAATTTTTAATTTTTAATTTTTAATTTTTAATTTTTAATTTTTAATTTTTAATTTTTAATTTTTAATTTTTAATTTTTAATTTTTAATTTTTAATTTTTAATTTTTAATTTTTAATTTTTAATTTTTAATTTTTAATTTTTAATTTTTAATTTTTAATTTTTAATTTTTAATTTTTAATTTTGAATTTTGAATTTTGAATTTTTAATTTTTAATTTTTAATTTTTAATTTTTAATTTTTAATTTTTAATTTTTAATTTTTAATTTTTAATTTTTAATTTTTAATTTTTAATTTTTAATTTTTAATTTTTAATTTTTAATTTTTAATTTTTAATTTTTAATTTTTAATTTTTAATTTTTAATTTTTAATTTTTAATTTTTAATTTTTAATTTTTAATTTTTAATTTTTAATTTTTAATTTTTAATTTTTAATTTTTAATTTTTAATTTTTAATTTTTAATTTTTAATTTTTAATTTTTAATTTTTAATTTTTAATTTTTAATTTTTAATTTTTAATTTTTAATTTTTAATTTTTAATTTTTAATTTTTAATTTTTAATTTTTAATTTTTAATTTTTAATTTTTAATTTTTAATTTTTAATTTTTAATTTTTAATTTTTAATTTTTAATTTTTAATTTTTAATTTTTAATTTTTAATTTTGAATTTTGAATTTTTAATTTTTAATTTTTAATTTTTAATTTTGAATTTTTAATTTTTAATTTTTAATTTTTAATTTTTAATTTTTAATTTTTAATTTTTAATTTTTAATTTTTAATTTTTAATTTTTAATTTTTAATTTTTAATTTTTAATTTTTAATTTTTAATTTTTAATTTTTAATTTTTAATTTTTAATTTTTAATTTCTAATTTTTAATTTTTAATTTTTAATTTTTAATTTTTAATTTTTAATTTTTAATTTTTAATTTTTAATTTTTAATTTTTAATTTTTAATTTTTAATTTTTAATTTTTAATTTTTAATTTTTAATTTTTAATTTTTAATTTTTAATTTTTAATTTTTAATTTTTAATTTTTAATTTTTAATTTTTAATTTTTAATTTTTAATTTTTAATTTTTAATTTTTAATTTTTAATTTTTAATTTTTAATTTTTAGTTTTTAATTTTTAATTTTTTATTTTTAATTTTTAATTTTTAATTTTTAATTTTTAATTTTTAATTTTTATTTTTAATTTTTAATTTTTAATTTTTAATTTTTAATT
>CAVMKG010000737.1:0-2500 GCA_963682025.1 Cordilura impudica
TAATTTTTTAAAATTATTAATTTTAATTTTTGATTTTTTAATTTTTAATTTTTAATTTTTAATTTTTAATTTTTAATTTTTAATTTTTAATTTTTAATTTTTAATTTTTAATTTTTAATTTTTAATTTTTAATTTTTAATTTTTAATTTTTAATTTTTAATTTTTAATTTTTATTTTTTAATTTTTTAATATTAATTTTTAATTTTTAATTTTAATTTCTAATTTCTAATTTCTAATTTTTAATCTTTAATTTTTGATTTTTAATTTTAATTTTAAATTTTAAATTTAAATTTTAAATTTTAAATTTTAAATTTTAAATTTTAAATTTTTAGTTTTTAATTTTTCACTTTCAATTTTTAATTTTAAATTTTTAATTTTTAGTTTTTAATTTTTAATTTTTAATTTTTAATTTTTAATTTTTAATATTTTAATTTTTAATTTTTAATTTTTAATTTTTAATTTTTAATTTTTAATTTTTAATTTTTAATTTTTAATTTTTAATTTTTAATTTTTAATTTTTAATTTTTAATTTTTATTTTTAATTTTTAATTTTTAATTTTTAATTTTTAATTTTTAATTTTTAATTTTTAATTTTTAATTTTTAATTTTTAATTTTTAATTTTTAATTTTTAATTTTTAATTTTTAATTTTTAATTTTTAATTTTTAATTTTTAATTTTTAATTTTTAATTTTTAATTTTTAATTTTTAATTTTTAATTTTTAATTTTTAATTTTTAATTTTTAATTTTTAATTTTTAATTTTTAATTTTTAATTTTTAATTTTTAATTTTTAATTTTTAATTTTTAATTTTTAATTTTTAATTTTTAATTTTAATTTTTAATTTTTAATTTTTAATTTTTAATTTTTAATTTTTAATTTTTAATTTTTAATTTTTTAATTTTTTATTTTAAATTTTTAATTTTAAATTTTTAATTTTTAATTTTTAATTTTTAATTTTTAATTTTTAATTTTTAATTTTTAGTTTTTAATTTTTAGTTTTTTAATTTTTAATTTTTAATTTTTAATTTTTAATTTTTAATTTTTAATTTTTTAATTTTTAATTTTTAATTTTTAATTTTATTTTTTAATTTTTTAATTATTAATTTAATTTTAATTTTTAATTTTTAATTTTTAATTTTTAATTTTAATTTTTAATTTTTAATTTTTAATTTTTATTTTTAATTTTTAATTTTTAATTTTTAATTTTTAATTTTTAATTTTTAATTTTTAATTTTTAATTTTTAATTTTTAATTTTTAATTTTAATTTTTAATTTTTAATTTTTAATTTTCAATTTTTAATTTTTAATTTTTATAATTTTTAATTTTTAATTTTTAATTTTTAATTTTTAATTTTTTAATTTTTAATTTTTAATTTTTAATTTTTAATCTGTGATTTTTAATTTTTAATTTTAAATTTTAAATTTTTAGTTTTTAATTTTTCACTTTCAATTTTTAATTTTTAGTTTTTAATTTTTAATTTTTAATTTTTAATTTTTTAATTTTTAATTTTTAATTTTTAATTTTAATTTTTAATTTTTAATTTTTAATTTTTAATTTTTAATTTTTTAATTTTTAATTTTTAATTTTTAATTTTTAATTTTTAATTTTTAATTTTTAATTTTTAATTTTTAATTTTTAATTTTTAATTTTTTAATTTTTAATTTTTAATTTTTAATTTTAATTTTTAATTTTTAATTTTTAATTTTTAATTTTTAATTTTTAATTTTTAATTTTTAATTTTTAATTTTTAATTTTTAATTTTTAATTTTTAATTTTTAATTTTTAATTTTTAGTTTTTAATTTTTAATTTTTAATTTTTAATTTTTAATTTTTAATTTTTAATTTTTAATTTTTAATTTTTAATTTTTTAATTTTTAATTTTTAATTTTTAATTTTTAATTTTTAATTTTTTAATTTTTAATTTTTAATTTTTAATTTTTAATTTTTAATTTTTAATTTTTAATTTTTAATTTTTAATTTTTAATTTTTAATTTTTAATTTTTAATTTTTAATTTTTAATTTTTAATTTTTAATTTTTAATTTTTAATTTTTAATTTTTAATTTTTAATTATTAATTTTTAATTTTTAATTTTTAATTTTTAATTTTTAATTTTTAATTTTTAATTTTTAATTTTTTAATTTTTAATTTTAACTTTTTAATTTTTAATTTTTAATTTTTAATTTTTAATTTTTAATTTTTAATTTTTAATTTTTAATTTTTAATTTTAATTTTTAATTTTTAATTTTTAATTTTTAATTTTTAATTTTTAATTTTTAATTTTTTAGTTTTTAATTTTTAATTTTTAATTTTTAATTTTTAATTTTTAATTTTTAATTTTTAATTTTTAATTTTTAATTTTTATTTTTAATTTTTAATTTTTAATTTTTAATTTTTAATTTTTAAGTTTTAATTTTTAATTTTTAATTTTTAATTTTTAATTTTTAATTTTTAATTTTTAATTTTTAATTTTTAATTTTTAATTTTTAATTTTTAATTT
>CAVMKG010000737.1:12500-27500 GCA_963682025.1 Cordilura impudica
TTAATTTTTAATTTTTAATTTTTAATTTTTAATTTTTAATTTTTAATTTTTAATTTTTAATTTTTAATTTTTAATTTTTAGTTTTTAATTTTTAGTTTTTAGTTTTTAATTTTTAATTTTTAATTTTTAATTTTTAATTTTTAATTTTTAATTTTTAATTTTTAATTTTTAATTTTTAATTTTTAATTTTTAATTTTTAATTTTTAATTTTTAATTTTTAATTTTTAATTTTTAATTTTTAATTTTTAATTTTTAATTTTTAATTTTTAATTTTTAATTTTTAATTTTTAATTTTTAATTTTTAATTTTAAATTCTTAATTTTTAATTTTTAATTTTTAATTTTTAATTTTTAATTTGTAATTTTTAATTTTTAATTTTTAGTTTTTAATTTTTAATTTTTAATTTTTAATTCTTAATTTTTAATTTTTAATTTTTAATTTCTAATTTTTAATTTTTAATTTTTAATGTTTAATTTTTAATTTTTAATTGTTACATTTTAATTTTTAATTTTTCATTTTTAATTTCTAATTTTTAATTTTTAATTTTTAATTTTTCATTTTTCATTTTTAATTTTTACTTCTTAATTTTTAATTTTTAATTATTAATTTTTAATTTTTAATTTTTAATTTTTAATTTTTAATTTTTAATTTTTAATTTTTAATTTTTAATTTTTAATTTTTAATTTTTAATTTTTAATTTTTAATTTTTAATTTTTAATTTTTAATTTTTAATTTTTAATTTTTAATTTTTAATTTTTAATTTTTAATTTTTAATTTTTAATTTTTAATTTTTAATTTTTAATTTTTAATTTTTAATTTTTAATTTTTAATTTTTAATTTTTAATTTTTAATTTTTAATTTTTAATTTTTAATATTTAATTTTTAATTTTTAATTTTTAATTTTTAATTTTTAATTTTTTATTTTTAATTTTTAATTTTTAATTTTTAATTTTTAATTTTTAATTTTTAATTTTTAATTTTTAATTTTTAATTTTTAATTTTTAATTTTTAATTATTAATTTTTAATTTTTAATTTTTAATTTTTAATTTTTAATTTTTAATTTTTAATTTTTAATTTTTAATTTTTAATTTTTAATTTTTAATTTTTAATTTTTAATTTTTAATTTTTAATTTTTAATTTTTAATTTTTAATTTTTAATTTTTAATTTTTAATTTTTAATTTTTAATTTTAAATTCTTAATTTTTAATTTTTAATTTTTAATTTTTAATTTTTAATTTGTAATTTTTAATTTTTAATTTTTAGTTTTAATTTTTAATTTTTAATTTTTAATTCTTAATTTTTAATTTTTAATTTCTAATTTTTAATTTTTAATTTTTAATGTTTAATTTTTAATTTTTAATTGTTACATTTTAATTTTTAATTTTTCATTTTTAATTTCTAATTTTTAATTTTTAATTTTTAATTTTTAATTTTTCATTTTTCATTTTTCATTTTTAATTTTTACTTATTAATTTTTAATTTTTAATTATTAATTTTTAATTTTTAATTTTTAATTTTTAATTTTTAATTTTTAATTTTTAATTTTTAATTTTTAATTTTTAATTTTTAATTTTTAATTTTTAATTTTTAATTTTTAATTTTTAATTTTTAATTTTTAATTTTTAATTTTTAATTTTTAATTTTTAATTTTTAATTTTTAATTTTTAATTTTTAATTTTTAATTTTTAATTTTTAATTTTTAATTTTTAATTTTTAATTTTTAATTTTTAATTTTTAATTTTTAATTTTTAATTTTTAATTTTTAATTTTTAATTTTTAATTTTTAATTTTTAATTTTTAATTTTTAATTTTTAATTTTTAATTTTTAATTTTTAATTTTTAATTTTTAATTTTTAATTTTTAATTTTTAATTTTTTATTTTTAATTTTTAATTTTTAATTTTTAATTTTTAATTTTTAATTTTTAATTTTTAATTTTTAATTTTTAATTTTTAATATTTAATTTTTAATTTTTAATTTTTAATTTTTAATTTTTAATTTTTAATTTTTAATTTTTAATTTTTAATTTTTAATTTTTAATTTTTAATTTTTAATTTTTAATTTTTAATTTTTAATTTTTAATTTTTAATTTTTAATTTTTAATTTTTAATTTTTAATTTTTAATTTTTAATTTTTAATTTTTAATTTTTAATTTTTAATTTTTAATTTTTAATTTTTAATTTTTAATTTTTAATTTTTAATTTTTAATTTTTAATTTTTAATTTTTAATTTTTAATTTTTAATTTTTAATTTTTAATTTTTTAATTTTTAATTTTTAATTTTTAATTTTTAATTTTTAATTTTTAATTTTTAATTTTTAATTTTTAATTTTTAATTTATAATTTTTAATTTTTAATTTTTAATTTTTAATTTTTAATTTTTAATTTTTAATTTTTAATTTTTAATTTTTAATTTTTAATTTTTAATTTTTAATTTTTAATTTTTAATTTTTAATTTTTAATTTTTAATTTTTAATTTTTAATTTTTAATTTTTAATTTTTAATTTTTAATTTTTAATTTTTAATTTTTAATTTTTAATTTTTAATTTTTAATTTTTAATTTTTAATTTTTAATTTTTAATTTTTAATTTTTAATTTTTAATTTTTAATTTTTAGCTTTTAATTTTTAATTTTTTTTGTAATTTTTAATTTTTAGTTTTTAATTTTTAATTTTTAATTTTTAATTTTTAATTTTTAATTTTTAATTTTTAATTTTTAATTTTTAATTTTTAATTTTTAATTTTTAATTTTTAATTTTTAATTTTTAATTTTTAATTTTTAATTTTTAATTTTTAATTTTTAATTTTTAATTTTTAATTTTTAATTTTTAATTTTTAATTTTTAATTTTTAATTTTTAATTTTTAATTTTTAATTTTTAATTTTAAGTTTTTAATTTTTAGTTTTTAATTTTTAATTTTGAATTTTTATTTTAAATTTTTAATTTTTAATTTTTAATTTTTAATTTTTAATTTTTAATTTTTAATTTTTAATTTTTATTTTTTAATTTTTAATTTTTAAATTTTAAATTTTTAATTTTTAATTTTTAATTTTTAGTTTTTAATTAAAATTTAAAATTTTTAATTTTTAATTTTTAATTTATAATTTTTAATTTTTAGTTTTTAATTTTTAATTTTTAATTTTTAATTTTTAATTTTTAATTTTTAATTTTTAATTTTTAATTTTTAATTTTTAATTTTTAATTTTTAATTTTTGATTTTAATTTTTAATTTTTAATTTTAAATTTTAAACATTAAATTTTAAATTTTAAATTTTAAATTTTAAATTTTTAAATTTTAAATTTTAAATTTAAAATCTTAATTTTTAAAATTTAATTTTTTATTTTTTAATTTTTAATTTTTAATTTTTAATTTTTAATTTTTAATTTTTAATTTTTAATTTTTAATTTTTAATTTTTAATTTTTAATTTTTAATTTTTAATTTTTAATTTTTAATTTTTAATTTTTAATTTTTAATTTTTAATTTTTAATTTTTAATTTTTAATTTTTAATTTTTAATTTTTAATTTTTAATTTTTAATTTTTAACTTTTAATTTTTAATTTTTAATTTTTAATATTTAATTTTTAATTTTTAGTTTTTAATTTTTAATTTTTAATTTTTAATTTTTAATTTTTAATTTTTAATTTTTAATTTTTAATTTTTAATTTTTAATTTTTAATTTTTAATTTTTAATTTTTAATTTTTAATTTTTAATTTTTAATTTTTAATTTTTAATTTTTAATTTTTAATTTTTAATTTTTAATTTTTAATTTTTAATTTTTAATTTTTTAATTTTTAATTTTTAATTTTTAATTTTTAATTTTTAATTTTTAATTTTTAATTTTTAATTTTAAATTTTTAATTTTTAATTTTTAATTTTTAATTTTTAATTTTTAATTTTTAATTTTTAATTTTTAATTTTTAATTTTTAATTTTTAATTTTTAATTTTTAATTTTTAATTTTTAATTTTTAATTTTTAATTTTTAATTTTTAATTTTTAATTTTTAATTTTTTAATTTTTAATTTTTAATTTTTAATTTTTAATTTTAATTTTTAATTTTTAATTTTTAATTTTTAATTTTTAATTTTTAATTTTTTAATTTTTAGTTTTTAATTTTTAATTTTTAATTTTTTAATTTTTAATTTTTAATTTTTAATTTTTAATTTTTAATTTTTAATTTTTAATTTTTAATTTTTAATTTTTAATTTTTAATTTTTAATTTTTAATTTTTAATTTTTAATTTTTAATTTTTAATTTTTAATTTTTAATTTTTAATTTTTAATTTTTAATTTTTAATTTTTAATTTTTAATTTTTAATTTTTAATTTTTAATTTTTAATTTTTAATTTTTAATTTTAATTTTTAATTTTTAATTTTTAATTTTTAATTTTTAATTTTTAATTTTTAATTTTTAATTTTTAATTTTTAATTTTTAATTTTTAATTTTTAATTTTTAATTTTTAATTTTTAATTTTTAATTTTTAATTTTTTAATTTTTAATTTTTAATTTTTAATTTTTAATTTTTAATTTTTAATTTTTAATTTTTAATTTTTAATTTTTAATTTTTAATTTTTAATTTTTAATTTTTAATTTTTAATTTTTAATTTTTAATTTTTAATTTTTAATTTTTAATTTTTAATTTTTAATTTTTAATTTTTAATTTTTAATTTTTAATTTTTAATTTTTAATTTATAAGTTTTAATTTTTAATTTTTAATTTTTAATTTTTAATTTTTAATTTTTAATTTTTAATTTTTAATTTTTAATTTTTAATTTTTAATTTTTAATTTTTAATTTTCAATTTTTAATTTTTAATTTTTAATTTTTAATTTTTTTTTTAATTTTTAATTTTTGATTTTTAATTTTTAATTTTTAATTTTTAATTTTAATTTTTAATTTTTAATTTTTATTTTTTAATTTTTAATTTTTAATTTCTAATTCCTAATTTTCAATCTTTAATTTTTGATTTTTAATTTTTAATTTTTAATTTTTAATTTAAATTTTTAATTTTTAATATTTCACTTTTAATTTTTATTTTTAATTTTTAATTTTTAATTTTTAATTTTTAGTTTTTAAATTTTAATTTTTAATTTTTAATTTTTAATTTTTAATTTTTAATTTTTAATTTTTAATTTTTAATTTTTAATTTTTAATTTTTAATTTTTAATTTTTAATTTTTAATTTTTAATTTTTAATTTTTAATTTTTAATTTTTAATTTTTAATTTTTAATTTTTAATTTTTAATTTTTAATTTTTAATTTTTAATTTTTAATTTTTAATTTTTAATTTTTAATTTTTAATTTTTAATTTTTAATTTTTAATTTTTAATTTTTAATTTTTAATTTTTAATTTTTAATTTTTAATTTTTAATTTTTAATTTTTAATTTTTAATTTTTAATTTTTAATTTTTAATTTTTAATTTTTAATTTTTAATTTTTAATTTTTAATTTTTAATTTTTAATTTTTAATTTTTAATTTTTAATTTTTAATTTTTAATTTTTAATTTTTAATTTTTAATTTTTAATTTTTAATTTTTAATTTTTAATTTTTAATTTTTATTTTTTAATTTTTAATTTTTAATTTTTAATTTTTAATTTTTAATTTTTAATTTTTAATTTTTAATTTTTAATTTTTAATTTTTAATTTTTAATTTTTAATTTTTAATTTTTAATTTTTAATTTTTAATTTTTAATTTTTAATTTTTAATTTTTAATTTTTAATCTTTAATTTTTAATTTTTCATTTTTAATTTTTAAGTTTTAATTTTTAATTTTTAATTTTTAATTTTTAATTTTTAATTTTTAATTTTTAATTTTTAATTTTTAATTTTTAATTTTTAATTTTTAATTTTTAATTTTTAATTTTTAATTTTTAATTTTTAATTTTTAGATTTTAATTTTTAATTTTTAATTTTTAATTTTTAATTTTTAATTTTTAATTTTTAATTTTAAATTTTTAATCTTTAATTTTTAATTTTTAATTTTTAATTTTTAATTTTTAATTTTTAATTTTTAATTTTTAATTTTTAATTTTTAATTTTTAATTTTTAATTTTTAATTTTTAATTTTTAATTTTTAATTTTTAATTTTTAATTTTTAATTTTTAATTTTTAATTTTTAATTTTTAATTTTTAATTTTTAGTTTTTAATTTTTAATTTTTAATTTTTAATTTTTAATTTTTAATTTTTAATTTTTAATATTTAATTTTTAATTTTTAATTTTTAATTTTTAATTTTTAATTTTTAATTTTTAATTTTTAATTTTTAATTTTTAATTTTTAATTTTTAATTTTTAATTTTTGATTTTAATTTTTAATTTTTAATTTTTAATTTTTAATTTTTAATTTTTAATTTTTAATTTTTAATTTTTAATTTTTATTTTTTAATTTTTTAATTTTAATTTTTAATTTTTAATTTTTAATTTTTAATTTTTAATTTCTAATTTCTAATTTTTAATCTTTAATTTTTGATTTTTAATTTTTAATTTTAAATCTTAAATTTTAAATTTTAAATTTTAAATTTTAAATTTTAAATTTTAAATTTTAAATTTTAAATTTTAAATTTTAAATTTTAAATTTTAAATTTTAAATTTTAAATTTTAAATTTTAAATTTTAAATTTTAAATTTTAAATTTTAAATTTTAAATTTTAAATTTTAAATTTTAAATTTTAAATTTTAAATTTTAAATTTTAAATTTTAAATTTTAAATTTTTTTAATTTTTAACTTTTAACTTTTAATTTTTAATTTTTAATTTTTAATTTTTAATTTTTAATTTTTAATTTTTAATTTTTAGTTTTTAATTTTTAATTTTTAATTTTTAATTTTTAATTTTATATTTTTAATTTTTAATTTTTAATTTTTTATTTTTAATTTTTATTTATAAATTTTTAATTTTTAATTTTTACTTTTTATTTTTTAATTTTTAATTTCTAGTTTCTAATTTTTAATCTTAAATTTTTGATTTTTAATTTTTAATTTTTAATTTTAAGTTTTTAATTTTTAATTTTTAACTTTTAATTTTTAATTTTTAATTTTTAATTTTTAATTTTTAATTTTTAATTTTTAATTTTTAATTTTTAATTTTTAATTTTTAATTTTTAATTTTTAATTTTTAATTTTTAATTTTTAATTTTTAATTTTTAATTTTTAATTTTTAGTTTTTAATTTTTAATTTTTAATTTTTAATTTTTAATTTTTAATTTTTAATTTTTAATTTTTAATTTTTAATTTTTAATTTTTAATTTTTAATTTTTAATTTTTAATTTTTAATTTTTAATTTTTAATTTTTAATTTTTAATTTTTAATTTTTAATTTTTAATTTTTAATTTTTAATTTTTAATTTTTAATTTTTAATTTTTAATTTTTAATTTTTAATTTTTAATTTTTAATTTTTAATTTTTAATTTTTAATTTTTAATTTTTAATTTTTAATTTTTAATTTTTAATTTTTAATTTTTAATTTTTAATTTTTAATTTTTAATTTTTAATTTTTAATTTTTAATTTTTAATTTTTAATTTTTAATTTTTAATTTTTAATTTTTAATTTTTAATTTTTAATTTTTAATTTTTAATTTTTAATTTTTAATTTTTAATTTTTAATTTTTAATTTTTAATTTTTAATTTTTAATTTTTAATTTTTAATTTTTAATTTTTAATTTTTAATTTTAAATTCTTAATTTTTAATTTTTAATTTTTAATTTTTAATTTGTAATTTTTAATTTGTAATTTTTAATTTTTAAATTTTAGTTTTTAATTTTTAATTTTTAATTTTTAATTCTTAATTTTTAATTTTTAATTTTTAATTTTTAATTTCTAATTTTTAATTTTTAATTTTTAATGTTTAATTTTTAATTTTTAATTGTTACATTTTAATTTTTAATTTTTCATTTTTAATTTCTAATTTTTAATTTTTAATTTTTAATTTTTCATTTTTCATTTTTAATTTTTACTTCTTAATTTTTAATTTTTAATTATTAATTTTTAATTTTTAATTTTTAATTTTTAATTTTTAATTTTTAATTTTTAATTTTTAATTTTTAATTTTTAATTTTTAATTTTTAATTTTTAATTTTTAATTTTTAATTTTTAATTTTTAATTTTTAATTTTTAATTTTTAATTTTTAATTTTTAATTTTTAATTTTTAATTTTTAATTTTTAATTTTTAATTTTTAATTTTTAATTTTTAATTTTTAATTTTAAATTTTTAATTTTTAATTTTTAATATTTAATTTTTAATTTTTAATTTTTAATTTTTAATTTTTAATTTTTTATTTTTAATTTTTAATTTTTAATTTTTAATTTTTAATTTTTAATTTTTAATTTTTAATTTTTAATTTTTAATTTTTAATTTTTAATTATTAATTTTTAATTTTTAATTTTTAATTTTTAATTTTTAATTTTTAATTTTTAATTTTTAATTTTTAATTTTTAATTTTTAATTTTTAATTTTTAATTTTTAATTTTTAATTTTTAATTTTTAATTTTTAATTTTTAATTTTTAATTTTTAATTTTAAATTCTTAATTTTTAATTTTTAATTTTTAATTTTTAATTTTTAATTTGTAATTTTTAATTTTTAATTTTTAGTTTTTAATTTTTAATTTTTAATTTTTAATTCTTAATTTTTAATTTTTAATTTTTAATTTCTAATTTTTAATTTTTAATTTTTAATGTTTAATTTTTAATTTTTAATTGTTACATTTTAATTTTTAATTTTTCATTTTTAATTTCTAATTTTTAGTTTTTAATTTTTAATTTTTCATTTTTCATTTTTAATTTTTACTTCTTAATTTTTAATTTTTAATTATTAATTTTTAATTTTTAATTTTTAATTTTTAATTTTTAATTTTTAATTTTTAATTTTTAATTTTTAATTTTTAATTTTTAATTTTTAATTTTTAATTTTTAATTTTTAATTTTTAATTTTTAATTTTTAATATTTAATTTTTAATTTTTAATTTTTAATTTTTAATTTTTAATTTTTAATTTTTAATTTTTAATTTTTAATTTTTAATTTTTAATTTTTAATTTTTAATTTTTAATTTTTAATTTTTAATTTTTAATTTTTAATTTTTAATTTTTAATTTTTAATTTTTAATTTTTAATTTTAAATTTTTAATTTTTGATTTTTAATTTTTAATTTTTAATTTTTTATTTTTAATTTTTAATTTTTAATTTTTAATTTTTAATTTTTAATTTTTAATAAATAAATTTTTAATTTTTAATTTTTAATTTTTAATTTTTAATTTTTAATTTTTAATTTTTAATTTTTAATTTTTAATTTTTAATTTTTAATTTTTAATTTTTAATTTTTAATTTTTAATTTTTAATTTTTAATTTTTAATTTTTAATTTTTAATTTTTAATTTTTAATTTTTAATTTTTAATTTTTAATTTTTAATTTTTAATTTTTAATTTTTAATTTTTAATTTTTAATTTTTAATTTTTAATTTTTAATTTTTAATTTTTAATTTTTAATTTTTAATTTTTAATTTTTAATTTTTAATTTTTAATTTTTAATTTTTAATTTTTAATTTTTAATTTTTAATTTTTAATTTTTAATTTTTAATTTTTAATTTTTAATTTTTAATTTATAATTTTTAATTTTTAATTTTTAATTTTTAATTTTTAATTTTTAATTTTAATTTTTAATTTTTAATTTTTAATTTTTAATTTTTAATTTTTAATTTTTAATTTTTAATTTTTAATTTTTAATTTTTAATTTTTAATTTTTAATTTTTAATTTTTAATTTTTAATTTTTAATTTTTAATTTTTAATTTTTAATTTTTAATTTTTAATTTTTAATTTTTAATTTTTAATTTTTAATTTTTAATTTTTAATTTTTAATTTTTAATTTTTAATTTTTAATTTTTAATTTTTAATTTTTAATTTTTAATTTTTAATTTTTAATTTTTAATTTTTAGCTTTTAATTTTTAATTTTTTTTGTAATTTTTAATTTTTAGTTTTTAATTTTTAATTTTTAATTTCTAATTTTTAATTTTTAATTTTTAATTTTTAATTTTTAATTTTTAATTTTTAATTTTTAATTTTTAATTTTTAATTTTTAATTTTTAATTTTTAATTTTTAATTTTTAATTTTTAATTTTTAATTTTTAATTTTAAATTTTTAATTTTTAATTTTTAATTTTTAATTTTTAGTTTTTAATTTTTAGTTTTTAATTTTTAATTTTGAATTTTTATTTTAAATTTTTAATTTTTAATTTTTAATTTTTAATTTTTAATTTTTAATTTTTAATTTTTAATTTTTAATTTTTAATTTTTAATTTTTAATTTTTAATTTTTAATTTTTAATTTTTAATTTTTAATTTTTAATTTTTAATTTTTAATTTTTAATTTTTAATTTTTAATTTTTAATTTTTAATTTGTAATTTTTAATTTTTAATTTTTAATTTTTAATTTTTAATTTTTAATTTTTAATTTTTAATTTTTAATTTTTAATTTTTAATTTTTAATTTTTAATTTTTAATTTTTAATTTTTAATTTTTAATTTTTAATTTTTTATTTTTAATTTTTAATTTTTAATTTTTAATTTTTAATTTTTAATTTTTAATTTTTAATTTTTAATTTTTATTTTTTAATTTTTAATTTTTAATTTTTAATTTTTAATTTTTAATTTTTAATTTTTAATTTTTAATTTTTAATTTTTAATTTTTAATTTTTAATTTTTAATTTTTGATTTTTAATTTTTAATTTTTAAATTTTAATTTTTAATTTTTAATTTTTATTTTTTAATTTTTAATTTTAAATTTTAAATTTTTAATTTTTAATTTTAAATTTTTAATTTTTAATTTTTAGTTTTTAATTTTAAATTTAAAATTTTTAATTTTTAATTTTTAATTTTTAATTTATAATTTATAATTTTTAATTTTTAGTTTTTAATTTTTAATTTTTAATTTTTAATTTTTAATTTTTAATTTTTAATTTTTAATTTTTAATTTTTAATTTTTAATTTTTGATTTTAATTTTTAATTTTTAATTTTAAATTTTAAACATTAAATTTTAAATTTTAAATTTTAAATTTTAAATTTTAAATTTAAAATCTTAATTTTTAAAATTTAATTTTTATTTTTTAATTTTTAATTTTTAATTTTTAATTTTTAATTTTTAATTTTTAATTTTTAATTTTTAATTTTTAATTTTTAATTTTTAATTTTTAATTTTTAATTTTTAATTTTTAATTTTTAATTTTTAATTTTTAATTTTTAATTTTTAATTTTTAATTTTTAATTTTTTAATTTTAATTTTTAATTTTTAATTTTTAATTTTTAATTTTTAATTTTTAATTTTTAATTTTTAATTTTTAATTTTTAATTTTTAATTTTTAATTTTTAATTTTTAATTTTTAATTTTTAATTTTTAATTTTTAATTTTTAATTTTTAATTATTTATTTTTATTTTTTAATTTTTAATTTTTAATTTTTAATTTCTAATTTCTAATTATTAATCTTTAATTTTTGATTTTTAATTTTTAATTCTTAATTTTAAATTTTAAATTTTAAATTTTAAATTTTAAATTTTAAATTTTAAATTTTAAATTTTTAATTTTTAATTTTTAATTTTTATTTTTTAATTTTTAATTTTAAACTTTTAATTATTAATTTTTAATTTTTAATTTTTAATTTTTAATTTGTAATTTTTAATTTTTAATTTTTAATGTTTAGTTTTTAATTTTTAGTTATTAATTTTTAATTTTTTATTTTTAATTTTTAATTTTTAATTTTTAATTTTTAATATTTAATTTTTAATTTTTAATTTTTAATTTTTAATTTTTAATTTTTAATTTTTAATTTTTAATTTTTAATTTTTAATTTTTAATTTTTAATTTTTAATTTTTAATTTTTAATTTTTAATTTTTAATTTTTAATTTTTAATTTTTAATTTTTAATTTTTAATTTTTAATTTTTAATTTTTAATTTTTAATTTTTAATTTTTAATTTTTAATTTTTAATTTTTAATTTTTAATTTTTAATTTTTAATTTTTAATTTTTAATTTTTAATTTTTAATTTTTAATTTTTAATTTTTAATTTTTAATTTTTAATTTTTAATTTTTAATTTTGAATTTTTAATTTTTAATTTTTAATTTTTAATTTTTAATTTTTAATTTTTAATTTTTAATTTTTAATTTTTAATTTTTAATTTTTAATTTTTAATTTTTAATTTTTAATTTTTAATTTTAAATTTTTAATTTTTAATTTTTAATTTTTAATTTTTAATTTTAAATTTTCAATTTTTAATTTTTAGTTTTTAATTTTAAATTTAAAATTTTTAATTTATAATTGTTAATTTTTAATTTTTAGTTTTTAATTTTTAATTTTTAATTTTTAATTTTTAATTTTTAATTTTTAATTTTTAATTTTTAGTTTTTAATTTTTAATTTATAATTTTTAATTTTTAATTTTTAATTTTTAATTTTTAATTTTTAATTTTTAATTTTTAATTTTTAATTTTTAATTTTTAATTTTTAATTTTTAATTTTTAATTTTTAATTTTTAATTTTTAATTTATAATTTTTGATTTTAATTTTTAATTTTTAATTTTTAATTTTTAATTTTTAATTTTTAATTTTTAATTTTTAATTTTTAATTATAAATTTTAAATTTTAAATTTTAAATTTTAAATTTTAAATTTTTAATTTTTAAATTTTAATTTTTATTTTTTAATTTTTAATTTTTAATTTTTAATTTTTAATTTTTATTTTTTAATTTTTAATTTTAAACTTTTAATTATTAATTTTTAATTTTTAATTTTTAATTTTTAATTTTTAATTTTTAATTTTTAATTTTTTAATTTTTAATTTTTAATTTTTAATTTTTAATTTTTAATTTGTAATTTTTAATTTTTAATGTTTAGTTTTTAATTTTTAGTTTTTTAATTTTTAATTTTTAATTTTTAATTTTTAATTTTTAATTTTTTATTTTTAATTTTTAATTTTTAATTTTTAATTTTTAATTTTTAATTTTTAATTTTTAATTTTTAATTTTTAATTTTTAGTTTTTAATTTTTAATTTTTAATTTTTAATTTTTCATTTTTAATTTTTAATTTTTAATTTTTAATTTTTAATTTTTAATTTTTAATTTTTAATTTTTAATTTTTAATTTTTAATTTTTAATTTTTAATTCTTAATTTTTAATTTCTAAGTTTTAATTTTTAATTTTTAATTTTTAATTTTTAATTTTTAATTTTTAATGTGTAATTTTTAATTTTTAATTGTTACATTTTAATTTTTAATTTTTGATTTCTAATTTTTAATTTTTAATTTTTAATTTTTAATTTTTAATTTTTAATTTTTAATTTTTAATTTTTAATTTTTAATTTTTAATTTTTAATTTTTAATTTTTAATTTTTAATTTTTAATTTTTAATTTTTAATTTTTAATTTTTAATTTTTAATTTTTAATTTTTAATTTTTAATTTTTATTTTTTAATTTTTAATTTTTAATTTTTAAATTTTAATTTTTAATTTTTAATTTTTAATTTTTAATTTTTAATTTTTAATTTTTAATTTTTAATTTTTAATATTTAATTTTTAATTTTTAATTTTTAATTTTTAATTTTTAATTTTTAATTTTTAATTTTTAATTTTTAATTTTTAATTTTTAATTTTTAATTTTTAATTTTTAATTTTTAATTTTTAATTTTTAATTTTTAATTTTTAATTTTTAATTTTTAATTTTTAATTTTTAATTTTTAATTTTTAATTTTTAATTTTTAATTTTTAATTTTTAATTTTTAATTTTTAATTTTTAATTTTTAATTTTTAATTTTTAATTTTTAATTTTTAATTTTTAATTTTTAATTTTTAATTCTTAATTTTTAATTTTTAATTTTTAATTTCTAAGTTTTAATTTTTAATTTTTAATTTTTCATTTTTAATTTTTAATTTTTAATTTTTAATTTTTAATTTTTAATTTTTAATTTTTAATTTTTAATTTTTAATTTTTAATTTTTAATTTTTAATTTTTAATTTTTAATTTTTAATTTTTAATGTGTAATTTTTAATTTTTAATTGTTACATTTTAATTTTTAATTTTTGATTTCTAATTTTTAATTTTTAATTTTTAATTTTTAATTTTTAATTTTTAATTTTTAATTTTTAATTTTTAATTTTTATTTTTTAATTTTTAATTTTTAAATTTTAATTTTTAATTTTTAATTTTTAATTTTTAATTTTTAATTTTTAATTTTTAATTTTTAATTTTTAATTTTTAATTTTTAATTTTTAATTTTTAATTTTTAATTTTTAATTTTTAATTTTTAATTTTTAATTTTTAATTTTTAATTTTTAATTTTTAATTTTTAATTTTTAATTTTTAATTTTTAATTTTTAATTTTTAATTTTTAATTTTTAATTTTTAATTTTTAATTTTTAATTTTTAATTTTTAATTTTTAATTTTTAATTTTTAATTTTTAATTTTTAATTTTTAATTTTTAATTTTTAATTTTTAATTTTTAATTTTTAATTTTTAATTTTTAATTTTTAATTTTTAATTTTTAATTTTTAATTTTTAATTTTTAATTTTTAATTTTTAATTTTTAATTTTTAATTTTTAATTTTTAATTTTTAATTTTTAATTTTGAATTTTTAATTTTTAATTTTTAATTTTTAATTTTTAATTTTTAATTTTTAATTTTTAATTTTTAATTTTTAATTTTTAATTTTTAATTTTTAATTTTTAGTTTTTAATTTTTAATTTTTAATTTTTAATTTTTAATTTTTAATTTTTAATTTTTAATTTTTAATTTTTAATTTTTATTTTTTAATTTTTAATTTTAAACTTTTAATTATTAATTTTTAATTTTTAATTTTTAATTTTTAATTTTTAATTTTTAATTTTTAATTTTTAATTTTTAATTTTTAATTTTTAATTTTTAATTTTTAATTTTTAATTTTTAATTTTTAATTTTTAATTTTTAATTTTTAATTTTTAATTTTTAATTTTTAATTTTTAATTTTTAATTTTTAATTTTTAATTTTTAATTT
>CAVMKG010000737.1:32500-45000 GCA_963682025.1 Cordilura impudica
ATTTTTAATTTTTAATTTTTAACTTTTAATTTTTAATTTTTAATTTTTAATTTTTAATTTTTAATTTTTAATTTTTTATTTTTATTTTTTAATTTTTAATTTTTAATTTTTAATTTCTAATTTCTAATTTTTAATCTTTAATTTTTGATTTTTAATTTTTAATTTTAAATTTTAAATTTTTAATTTTTAATTTTTATTTTTTAATTTTTAATTTTAAACTTTTAATTATTAATTTTTAATTTTTAATTTTTAATTTTTAATTTTTAATTTTTAATTTTTAATTTTTAATTTTTAATTTTTAATTTTTAATTTGTAATTTTTAATTTTTAATGTTTAGTTTTTAATTTTTAGTTTTTAATTTTTTATTTTTAATTTTTAATTTTTAATTTTTAATTTTTAATTTTTAATTTTTAATTTTTAATTTTTAATTTTTAATTTTTAATTTTTAATTTTTAATTTTTAATTTTTAATTTTTAATTTTTAATTTTTAATTTTTAATTTTTAATTTTTAATTTTTAATTTTTAATTTTTAATTTTTAATTTTTAATTTTTAATTTTTAATTTTTAATTTTTAATTTTTAATTTTTAATTTTTAATTTTTAATTTTTAATTTTTAATTTTTAATTTTTAATTTTTAATTTTTAATTTTTAATTTTTAATTTTTAATTTTTAATTTTTAATTTTTAATTTTTAATTTTTAATTTTTAATTTTTAATTTTTAATTTTTAATTTTTAATTTTTAATTTTTAATTTTTAATTTTTAATTTTTAATTTTTAATTTTTAATTTTTAATTTTTAATTTTTAATTTTTAATTTTTAATTTTTAATTTTTAATTTTTAATTTTTAATTTTTAATTTTTAATTTTTAATTTTTAATATTTAATTTTTAATTTTTAATTTTTAATTTTTAATTTTTAATTTTTAATTTTTAATTTTTAATTCTTAATTTTTAATTTTTAATTTTTAATTTTTAATTTTTAATTTTTAATTTTTAATTTTTAATTTTTAATTTTTAATTTTTAATTTTTAATTTTTAATTTTTAATTTTTAATTTTTAATTTTTAATTTTTAATTTTTAATTTTTAATTTTTAATTTTTAATTTTTAATTTTTAATTTTTAATTTTTAATTTTTAATTCTTAATTTTTAATTTTTAATTTTTAATTTCTAAGTTTTAATTTTTAATTTTTAATTTTTAATTTTTAATGTATAATGTTTAATTTTTAATGTATAATTTTTAATTTTTAATTGTTACATTTTAATTTTTAATTTTTGATATCTAATTTTTAATTTTTAATTTTTAATTTTTAATTTTTAATTTTTAATTTTTAATTTTTAATTTTTAATTTTTAATTTTTAATTTTTAATTTTTAATTTTTAATTTTTAATTTTTAATTTTTAATTTTTAATTTTTAATTTTTAATTTTTAATTTTTAATTTTTAAATTTTAATTTTTAATTTTTAATTTTTAATTTTTAATTTTTAATTTTTAATTTTTATTTTTTAATTTTTAATTTTTAATTTTTAATTTTTAATTTTTAATTTTTAATTTTTAATTTTTAATTTTTAATTTTTAATTTTTAATTTTTAATTTTTAATTATTAATTTTTAATTTTTAATTTTTAATTTTTAATTTTTAATTTTTAATTTTTAAATTTTAATTTTTAATTTTTAATTTTTAATTTTTAATTTTTAATTTTTAATTTTTAATTTTTAATTTTTAATTTTTAATTTTTAATTTTTAATTTTTAATTTTTAATTTTTAATTTTTAATTTTTAATTTTTAATTTTTAATTTTTAATTTTTAATTTTTAATTTTTAATTTTTATTTTTTAATTTTTAATTTTTAATTTTTAATTTTTAATTTTTAATTTTGAATTTTTAATTTTTAATTTTTAATTTTTAATTTTTAATTTTTAATTCTTAATTTTTAATTTTTAATTTTTAATTTTTAGTTTTTAATTTTTAAGTTTAAATTTTTAATTTTTATTTTTTAGTTTTTAATTTTAAATTTTAAATTTTTATTTTTTAATTTATAATTTTTAATTTTTAATTTTTAGTTTTTAATTATTAATTTTTAATTTTTAATTTTTAATTTTTAATTTTTAATTTTTAATTTTTAATTTTTAATTTTTAATTTTTAATTTTTAATTTTTAATTTTTAATTTTTAATTTTTAATTTTTGATTTTTAATTTTTAATTTTTAATTTTTAATTTTTAATTTTTTATTTTTAATTTTTGATTTTAATTTTTAATTTTAAATTTTTAATTTTAAATTTTTAATTTTTAATTTTTAATTTTTAATTTTTAATTTTTAATTTTTAATTTTTAATTTTTAATTTTTAATTTTTAATTTTTAATTTTTAATTTTTAATTTTTAATTTTTAATTTTTAATTTTTAATTTTTAATTTTTAATTTTTAATTTTAAATTTTAAATTTTAAATTTTAAATTTTAAATTTTAAATTTTTAATTTTTATACCCTCCACTCCAGTGTGCAGAGGGTATATATAAGTTTGTCATTCCGTTTGTAATAATTAGAAAAAAAAATTTGGACCCCATAAAATATATATATTTGTGATCCTTATAACAACCGGAGTTGATATAGCGATGTCCGTCTGTCCGTCTGTGGAAATCACGATGACGGCATCAATCGGGCAGCTAGGATGCTCGTTGGCATAAAAAATGATTCAGTAACATCCTGAAAAGTTTGCTGTTTAAAATCGTCCAAATCGGTCGAGTAGGGCCCGAGATTTGAATGAAGAACTAAAAAAAAGTCTTGAAAAAATATAATTTTCTATGTTGTTCTTGCCGCGATCACGCCCTCAATAGGACAGCTAGGGTGATAATTTTTAGTGAGAATGATTTACCAAATTCATGGGAAGATCTCTACTTCAAAAATCATTAAAATCAGTGGAACAGGTCCAGTGAAATCTCTGAAAAATTAAAAAAAAAATGAAAAACATGATGTTTCCATATTGTTCTTTTTGTTATTCTAAATGTTGCATTGTTGTCATAGCTGGACTTGTTGTTTTTGTGGTCGCTGTGGTAATAATATAATAAAAACAAACCCTTTGTACATTTTTTTGTCAACTCTGGTAGAAAAATTTAAAAGTTTCCATTGTTTTGGCATCACTAAAAAGAATTGTTAGATCATTTCTGTCATTGCCACGAGCCTGTCTGCAAAATTTCAGATCGATTGGGTCACGGGAAAGTTGTTAAAATCGATCGGGCAGCTAGGGTGCTCGTTTGCATAAAAAATTATTCATTAACATCCTGAGAAGTTTGCTTTTAAAATCATCCAAATCGGTTGATTAGGTCCCGAGAATTGGGTGAAGAAGTAAAAAAAGTTTTGAAAATATAAATTGAAATTTGTTATGTCATTTTTGCCGTCGCCACGAGCCTGCCTATAAAGTTTCAGATCGATTGGCTCACGGGAAAGGGGCTATAAATCGATCCAAATTTTTGTCGACAAGCAGACACTACCAGTTAATATAAAGGCAGTAAATAAAGGGAGTAAAAGTTCACCAACAATTTAAAAAACAAATTTTTATGTATTAATTTATTTAAAGAAAAAAAAATAATTAAAAGAAATAGTAATAATAATAAAAAAACATTATACGATACAAAAAAAAAAAAGAATATATAAATAAAATAAAATAAAATAAAGATAAATGCATTCATAGCATTATAATATATACAAAAGGTCAATGTTTTCTAACCGTAACCGTAACGAGTCAGTTGTTTTTTTTTTTTTTACATGAAAATCATTTAAAACAGGGTCCGAACGTAACCGGAACGTCCCAATACTTTTCATGTGAAAAAAAGGCTGACACGTTACGTAACAGTTACATTTCGCTAACTTGTTCTTTACACAGGCTACTGCTTTTGCAGCCAACTTCAGGTCTATTTATATAGTTTCGTAAACATAACTGAGAAAATTGTTTCTATTATTTTTTGCTGTAAGTAATAAATTATAAATATACTGAATTGCAAACTAATATGGATACATATATTGGAGGTGCTTTAATACAAAATAGTTAACGAAAAAAAAATAAAAAAAAAAACAACTCTACTACATCAACAATGACAGTCATATGTTCTTCAAATAGAAAAAAACTGCAAGTGTGTTTTGTTGACTACAAAACAAAAATAGTGTTGACAATATAACAAAATATGTAAAAGAAATTAGTGTTATGAAATATTTTATTTTGTTAAAAAAAAAAATCGGAAAATGAAAGGCTATAATTCCATTAATAATCAAAAGGGGTTAAATTAATTTATTTATTTATTTTTACGTTATACTAATGCATTTTAAATAAGTAAAAGTAATTGTATATTTAAATAAAAATGCATTTGTATTATATGTTGCTGTCGTATTCAGAAAAATCAAGTAGCTGACTATACGACTTCAAATGCTGCTGGCAGCAGTCGTCTACGTGTTTCATTCATGATGTTGCATTTTTTTGCAAGCAATACTTACATATATTCTAAATAAAGAAATAATATTCTTTTCATACTGCGAAATCTATACAAATATATGTACAAATACTATATGTTAAATTTCAAATTTGCAATAATTGATACATTTTTGAAAGAAAATTGTATAATATGAAATGTCTTCAATTTATTTCATAGAAAAAAATTTTTTGAAGTTTTACTATTTTCGTAATGAGGTTAAATGAGTTAAAAAGAATTTAAAAATTTTGAAAATATTAGGTGAGGATACTCAAGATGTAATATACGATCGGTCTAAAACTTTTCACTTAGAGCCACAGTTAAATTCGAAACAACAAAAACCCATATATTTTGTGCGTAAAGTTTAACATTAAATGTGCTTTTCTTTAATGTCTATATATTTTTTCTCATTCATTTCTGACCATCTTCAATGTAAATTTACCAAAGTTTTTTTATTGCAATATGTATATAAAACTTAAAAATTTAATATTTTTTATTGTGTATTAACTTATTATTCTGCGATTTTCATTACATCACAAAATGTTACAAATTAGCACTACTTTTTCAAAAACAGAAAACTTCTAAATCAGTTTGAAAACAGTTGATCTGTAAAACTGTGTGTGAAATTGTGTCAAATAAAATTACAAATATTAATAAATATAATAATACATATATATATATATTTTATTAATTTTGTTAAGAATTAGCACAAAATTGATTTTCCATTTTGCATTTCATTTATTGTTATATTAAAAAAAACAGACTTGCATTTAATTTTTCCGTGACTGCCTCAATAATTGCGTAGATGCCACCACAATATTTTTTCTAATTAAATATTAACCAATATCTAACTAGAATTATGATTTATTCTGACTAAAAGTTTCAATTATGACTAAAAAGTTTCAGCCCAATTATGAATATTCTCAAGGAATTTCTTTCTCACGGAAAATACATTTCTCGAGAAAAAAATTCCTCCAATTATAAATTCCGCGTGAACAAAAAATGATTAACTGGCATCATCGTATTTCGAAGCCACTTGCTTTGCTTATTGACAATTAATTTTCTATTTATTGTGTGTGTGCAAACGACCCTACAATAAATGACCCAATAAACATTTTTGTTTGCTATCAACTTGAGGTGCATTTGAGATCAAATACATTTCTCAAATCTCCAACGTTAATTCTCAAATGCACCTCAATAGTCCGATTATACTCTTCTCAACTTAAAAGGCACATTTTTTATATGGCGATTTTCATAGTTATCAAATTGAGAAATTTGTGATTTTCAACTTGATAGCAAAGAAATATCTCCAATCGGTATCAAATGGAAGGTACGGAATTGCCATATTAAAAAATATTATACTAATTTTAGAAATGAAAAAGCTGAACTTTTTTTAATGTTTCAATTTAATTTCATTATATATTTAACATTACTATGTACATATTTAACATTAAATGTACATATTATGTACATTTTTTAAAATCTAGAATTAAAAATAAATGAATTAATTATTTGTACATTTTTTGAATATTTATATTAAATATGTCATAAATAAGAATTTAAATTGAAAAATTCGACAAAAAGCAGAAATAATTAAAAATATATCAATTAATTATTTGTACTTTTTTGGCAGTTTTTAATTTAATTTATTATTTGTGACATATTTAAATAATATCTCAAACTTAACACAAATCGTAAAGTTGAAAAAATGTTTGGTCTCAAGTGGAGAAAAGTGTTGGATATCCAATTGAGAGTAAAAATGTTTCTCAAAGATTGGAAAAAATGTTAAGTCTCAACTTGATGTCAAGTTGAAAGCAAACAAGGAGAAAAATTGTTCAACCCAAGTTGAGAATTACATTTGACATCAATTTGAGAACTTAACTTTTCTCCAACATTGGAGAAATAATATTTCAATGCATACTGGGGAATGACCGAAGCTAACACATAAACAGTTTTTTTCTATTTGAAAAACATATGACTGTCATTGTTGTTGTTGTAGAGTTGTTTTTTTAATTTTTTTTTTTTTCGTTAAACAGCAATATTTGTGAATTACCGGGTATTATTTATTATTGGTTGTCGGAAAGTGAAGTTAATTCTAAAGTGTTAACTTAAATTGTTAAAATAAACAGAAATATAGACATAAATAAAGTTAATACTTTCTACATATATATTAAAAAAAAGCTGATTATTTAAATGATTCAAGTGATATCGCACACAGAATGTTTTGAGTTTATTATGAAAAATAACTGCGCAAAAGTGTTGTCCAATGACTTTGCCTCCTCTCGGAATTCTAATAAAAGAAAGGGAGGTTCAATTGGTTTGGCGGCTACAAGTTTAGGTTTTGGAAAGGTAAGTAATTAATTAAATTAAAACTTCAAGTTAATTTTTGTTGTTTCTTTAGGACTCTTCAAAATATGTCAGTGAATTCGTTAGTCCCATTCTCAATTGTTTAAACGATCAATATTTACGTGTCCGGTATTTTCCGTGTTATCCTTGTATAACTTGGTGGCATGTTCCTCCATTATACCCTTCTCCGATTTATTTCCTGCTGACGTCTTGCGACCTATTCCTGTTGGATTGTTTACTTAAAAATATTGTTATAGAATCTTCACAAACTTTCAATCTAGAAGCTTTTATACCTCTTCTTAAGGAACGCATTTATGTAAAGAATTATATTGTGCGACAATATGTTATATCCTGGATTGCGATTGTGAATGCTGTACCTGAAAATAATATGGTTATCTATTTGATATTATTTATGGACTTTTTATGATGGAAGATAATACACAAGAAATACAAATGTGTGAAACTACGCTGACAGTTTCTTAAATCGATTCGTAATGATTCCAGTTCAATGCGCATGGAAGACACTATAAATATATTGGTAATACATGCGCAATCAGCAAACTTATTAAGGTAATGCACTGAAATTTTATTAAAAATTCTAGCTAAGAACAAAGAAAATCTTCATTGCAGAATTTTACATTAATCCTTGTATCTATCTTTCAGTCTATTGCCATAACATGGATACGGGAGTTTGTTTTATTATTTGGTTCGAATGTTTTAGTTTATGCCATTCTACCATGTCTGGAATATAATGTTTGTTCAAAAGAACAAAGATCTCAGAATATTCAACAAATTGTTTTATGGAGGTATTATAACAATATCTCACACACGGTTCTGTACAAGCAAAGGTAGCAGTATTTCAATTTTCCAAATGATGTGTATCAGTTTTGGCCGAAATTCTTATTTCACAACACTCAAAAGGTAAGCTGTATTATAATTATACCCTATACCACTATGTGGTTTGGGTATAATGACTTTGTGCTGCTGTTTGTAACAACCAAAAATATTTGACCTAGACCCATCTTTAATTATACCGATCGAATCAGAATCACTATCTGATTCGATTTAACGATGTCCATCCGTCCGTCCGTCCGTCCGTCCGTCTGTGTGTCCATGTAAAGCTTGTAATCAAACTGCAGGTCGCAAATATGAATATATTTTGATGAAATTTGGTATATAAGCTTTTATCGGCCATGGGATGAACGGTATTGAAACTGGTGAGAATCGGTCCATGTTCAGACCTAGCCCCCATACAAATTACCCCTATGAAATCGACATAAATTGCCATAAGATCCAAATTGTCATATAGATCTTACTCAAATTGGGTTTGTATGCGTTCATTACATCCATTAATGAGTAGTCCAAAAATGATCCCTTTGGCCCCATATAGACTGCTTCCCGATCTTCACTTAAATCTATTAAAAACAAAAATAATGCACTGATTCTTCTCAAATTTTGTTTGTATGTCTTTTTGCAAAATACAAGAGACTTTACCAAACATGATCAGGATTGGTCCATTTTTGGACCTAGTCCCCATATAGATATAGATCCGATATGAACTTTTTCATATCTGCAGCCAAAAAAATTAATAAAAATACCACTCAAACTTGGTTTTTGCTTATTTTCTATGTCCAGTTAGTAGGGCCTAAGAGATAGGGTTTCTAAACGCATGGTATAGGGTATCGTATAGTCGGTCTAGACCGACTATAATTTTCTTACTTGTTATACGCTATACCACTATGTGGTTTGGGTATAATGACTTTGTGCTGCTGTTTGTAACAACCAAAAATATTTGACCTAGACCCATCTTTAATTATACCGATCGAATCAGAATCACTTTCTGAGTTGTTTTAACAATGTCCGTCCGTCCGTCCGTCTGTGTGTCCATGTAAAGCTTGTAATCAAACTGCAGGTCGCAAATATGAATATCTTTTGATGAAATTTGGTATATAAGCTTTTATCGGCCATGGGATGGACGCTATTGAAATTGGTGAGAGTCGGTCCATGTTCAGACCTAGCCCCCATACAAATTACCCATATGAAATCGACATAAATTGCCATAAGACCCAAATTGTCATATAAATCTTACTCAAATTGGGTTTGTATGCGTTCATTACATCCACTAATGAGTAGTCCAAAAATGATCCCTTTGACCCCATATAGAGCTGCTTCCCGATCTTCAGTTAAATCTATTAAAAAACAAAAATATTGCACTGATTCTTCTCAAATTTTGTTTGTACATATTTTTGCAAAATACAAGAGACTTTACCAAACATGATCAGGATCGGTCCATTTCTGGACCTAGCCCCTTTACAGATATAGCATCCGATATGAACTTTTTTATATCTGCAGCCAAAAAAATTAATAAAAATCCCACTCAAATTTGGTTTTTGCTTATTTTCTATGTCCAGTTAGTTGGGCCTAAGAGATGGGGTTTCTAAACGCATGGTATAGGGTATCGTATAGTCGGTCTAGATCGACTATAATTTTCTTACTTGTTTTTTTATATATAATTAAGTGTTATAGTAAATTGTTTTCTTTAAGAAACTACTGATTTCAATAAGGCCCATTACCGGAAATTTCTATTGAGTTTAGTCAATTTATTCAGTGCTAAGTTGCGTACCACTTTGAGGGATGTTTCGAGTGAAGAGTCAGCAGAGTTATTTAAATGTCTGTATAAATTTAAGCCCAATGTCCTGTTTGCTTTGTCTTTATTTCAATATTTAATGTTCGTTTATATTTTGTTTTTAATTGCTTGATTTTTAATACAATAAATAAATAAATAAATAATAAATCGTGTTTCATTATAATCAAGCGTGAAATTTCGAAATTAAATTTATTTTAAAGAAAAATTGAATAGCCAAAAGATTGGTAGAAGTCAATTGCGGGCTGAATTTATGGAAAACGCAATCAATGCCTGAATTGGCTTTCATTTAAGTTATAACCGTTTTATCCCGATTTTGACCAAACGTATATTATTTGAAAGGCATTTCTTTTTAGCCGATTTGCAGATTTACAGATTTTAAAATTTTTTCCTTTATTTTGAGTAAATTTCATTTAAAGTTGCTACTAACACATACATAAAATTATACAATACTATGTGTGTGTTTATTAAATTTGTTAATGTGTTTGTAATAAAAAGGAGTTTATTTTTTTATACCCTATACCACTATGTTGTTTGGGTATAATGACTTTGTGCTGCTGTTTGTAACTTCCAAAAATATTTGACCTACACCCATATTTTATTATACCGATCGAATCAGAATCACTATCTGATTCGGTTCAACGATGTCCGTCCGTCCGTCTGTGTGTCCATGTAAACCGTGTAATCAAACTGCAGGTCGCAAATATGAATATATTTTGATGAAATTTGGTATATAAGCTTCTGTCGGCCATAGGATGAACACTATTGAAATTGGTGGGAATCGGTCCTTGTTAAGACCTAGCCCACCATACAAATGACCCCTATGAAATCGACATAAATTGTTTCTATATTGTTCTTGTTGTTATTCTAAACGTTGTGTTGTTGTCATAGCTAAACTTGTTGTTTTTGTGGTCGTTGTGGTAATAATATAATAAAAACTAACCCTTTGTACATTTTTTTTATTAAATCTGGTAGAAAAATTTAAAAGTTTCCATTGTTTTGGCATCACCAAAAAAATTTGTTAGATCATTTCTGTCATTACCACAAGCCTGCTTGCAAAATTTCAGATCGAATGGGTCACGGGAAAGGGGTTAAAATCGATCCAAAATTTTTTCGACAAGCAGACACTACGAGTTAATATAAAGGGAGTAAAAATTCACCAACATCTAAAGCAAATAATGCTAAAATACCTAGTTGTTAATAAAAAAAAAACAATGTAAATTTAGAAAAAAAAAATTTATGTATAAATTTATTTAAAGAGAAAAAAACAAAAATAACGTTTGATGTTGTATTTTTTTGTGAATATTTACATATATATAAACATATTAAATAATACAAATAATATACATATATTCTATATATGTATATCCATAGCAACTGCATGTTATTTTATTTACATAATTTTCTGCAATATTTTGTGTGGGGAAAATACATTTCTTTTGCATTAACAGAGTGTCACTTCATTTTGCTCAGCGTGACTATGTCACAGTAGATGGCGCCACAATTTTTGTTCTAATTAGCTTTGCAATAGTTATTTCCATTTTAACATGAATGTCAATATTTTCAACTAGATATCATACAGAACAATGTTAAGAGTATACACGCGCTGGTTTTTTATTTCATACGTTTTTTCATTATTCTTTTACAAATATGAACATAAGTTTGGCATGTTAACTTTTTGTTGTCTTTATAAAATAGAGTTACCGAGTTCATCAATGAGTTTTTTTCTTTAAAACAGTTCTACATAGTTATATAGAACTATTATTCTGCTTTACCTACAAAATATCTGATTGCGATGCGATTACATCTAATTTTTAAAAATTGTTTATAATTACTAAAGCATTATTATTCACATAAATACAAAATTTCACTTTTTAAATTTTCCATTTAAATTTAAGAAAATATCAATTCTAAAAACTGGAATTGAAATTTCCAATTATAAATTAGAAAATATTAATTGAATTTCAGAAAATCATATCAAAACGTCGGAAATAATAATTTTAAATTTAGAAGACTTCAATTGCATCTTAAATATATAAATTTTATTCGTTAAACACAAATTGAAATTCCAAAATAAAAAACACCAAATATGTTTACATTTAAAAAATGTTTACATTAAAAAAAAATATTGCCATTCAGGAGAAATTAATAACTTTTCAGTACAGCGATTAAGTAACTTATTTTAACGATAGTCGAATCGTTAAAAAAAAGAAAATTACAAAATTATTAGTAAAAATTTTAAACGATATTCGCTATTGTTAAAGTCAGCTGTTGTTGTTATCGAACATAGAAATTGTTACATAAATAAACGCAATTTGATGAGAATGTTATTTATATATAAATTTTCACAATTTTTTTTGGATGAAAATTTGAAGTTTTTCAGAAAATAAAGATAACAAATTATTTTATTTAACATGTTTGGGACATTTGGTTTTTTGCGTTTGGCATCCCTAATTTGATTACTTATTATTATAAATATATTCTCTATGTTTTAAAATATGGCAATGTTTTAATAAAAAAAGTTGAGAGAGCTTTTTTTGGTTATTATTTTGTTAGTCCATCCGACCTATATGGCCGCAATGAAGAAATATTTGGCCAATTAAAAGAAACTATACAGCCATCTCCAATTAGAACGATTTAATGTATATAGCCACCCTACACAACCATTACCTTTGCAATGGAGGTTACTATTTAATTAGCAAAAACTAAATTAAACGAGAAGTTATGTCATATAACCGGAAACGCATGCATATAGGTATATAACCAAAATGCATGCCGATCAGCAACCACGATGACCAAAAAGAAAACACCGAAATAAATCCGAAATAATAGAAAAGACGAAAACCAATCAAAGAATTTTCTGAAATAATTTGGTATTAAGTTTAACAAATTGTTTACTTTTTCCAATATTTTGTTTACATTTATTATCAATACTCAAATCGATGTGGAGGGTTTCAAAGATTCGGCACAGCCGAATTTAACACTCTTACTTGTTAAATTTTAATTTTTATTTTTTAATTTTTAATTTTTAATTTTTAATTTTTAATTTTTAAT
>CAVMKG010000737.1:82500-83637 GCA_963682025.1 Cordilura impudica
TTTAATTTTTAGTTTTTCATTTTAAATTTTAAATTTTTTATTTATAATTTTTAATTTCTAATTTTTAATTTTTAGTTTTTAATTTTTAATTTTTAATTTTTAATTTTTAATTTTTAATTTTTAATTTTTGATTTTTAATTTTTAATTTTTAATTTTTAATTTTTAATTTTTAATTTTGATTTTAATTTTTAATTTTTAATTTTTAATTTTTAGTTTTTAATTTTTAATTTTTAATTTTTAATTTTTAATTTTTAATTTTAATTTTTAATTTTTAATTTTTAATTTTTAATTTTTAATTTTTAATTTTTAATTTTAATTTTTAATTTTTAATTTTTAATTTTTAATTTTTAATTTTTAATTTTTTAATTTTTAATTTTTAATTTTTAATTTTTAATTTTTAATTTTTAATTTTTAATTTTTAATTTTTAATTTTTAATTTTAAATTTTAAAATTTTAAATTTTAAATTTTAAATTTTAAATTTTAAATTTTAAATTTGAAATTTTAAATTTTAATTTTTAATTTTTAAATTTTTAATTTTTATTTTTTAATTTTTAATTTTTAATTTTTAATTTTTTAATTTTTAATTTTTAATTTTTAATTTTTAATTTTAATTTTTAATTTTTAATTTTTAATTTTTAATTTTTAATTTTTAATTTTTAATTTTTAATTTTTAATTTTTAATTTTTAATTTTTTATTTTTTAATTTTTAATTTTTAATTTTTAATTTCTAATTTCTAATTTTTAATCTTTAATATTTGATTTTTAATTTTTAATTTTTAATTTAAAATTTTTAATTTTTAATTTTTATTTTTTAATTTTAAATTTTAAACTTTTAATTATTAATTTTTAATTTTTAATTTTTAATTTGAAATTTGTAATTTTTAATTTTTAATTTTTAATTTTTAACTTTTAATTTTTAATATTTAGTTTTTAATTTTTAGTTTTTAATTTTAATTTTTTATTTTTAATTTTTAATTTTTAATTTTTTAATTTTTAATTTTTAATTTTTTTTACTTTTTTAATTTTTAATTTTTTTATTTTTAATTTTTAATTTTTATTTCTTTAATTTTTAATTCTTAATTTTTAATTTTTAATTTTTATTTTTTAGTTTTTTAATTTTTAATTTTTAATTTTTA
>CAVMKG010000738.1:0-35655 GCA_963682025.1 Cordilura impudica
TAATAATAATAATAATAATAATAATAATAATAATAATAATAATAATAATAATAATAATAATAATAATAATAATAATAATAATAATAATAATAATAATAATAATAATAATAATAATAATAATAATAAAAATAATAATAATAATAATAATAATAATAATAATAATAATAATAATAATAATAATAATAATAATAATAATAATAATAATAATAATAATAATAATAATAATAATAATAATAATAATAATAATAATAATAATAATAATGATAATAATAATAATAATAATAATAATAATATTAATAATAATAATAATAATAATAATAATAATAATAATAATAATAATAATAATAATAATAATATAATAATAATAATAATAATAATAATAATAATAATAATAATAATATAATAATAATAATAATAATAATAATAATAATAATAATAATAATAATAATAATAATAATAATAATAATAATAATAATAATAATAATAATAATAATAATAATAATAATAATAATAATTATAATAATCATAATAATAATAATAATAATAATAATAATAATAATAATAATAATAATAATAATAATAATAATAATAATAATAATAATAATAATAATAATAATAATAATAATAATAATAATAATAATAATAATAATAATAATAATAATAATAATAAATAATAATAATAATAATAATAATAATAATAATAATAATAATAATAATAATAATAATAATAATAATAATAATAATAATAATAATAATAATAATAATAATAATAATAATAATAATAATAATAATAATAATAATAATATAATAATAATAATAATAATAATAATAATAATAATAATAATAATAATAATAATAATAATAATAATAATAATAATAATAATAATAATAATAATAATAATAATAATAATAATAATAATAATAATAATAATAATAATAATAATAATAATAATAATAATAATAATAATAATAATAATAATAATAATAATAATAATAATAATAATAATAATAATAATAATAATAATAATAATAATAATAATAATAATAATAATAATAATAATAATAATAATAATAATAATAATAATATAATAATAATAATAATAATAATAATAATAATAATAATAATAATAATAATAATAATAATAATAATAATAATAATAATAATAATAATAATAATAATAATAATAATAATAATAATAATAATAATAATAATAATAATAATAATAATAATAATATAATAATAATAATAATAATAATAATAATAATAATAATAATAATAATAATAATAATAATAATAATAATAATAATAATAATAATAATAATAATAATAATAATAATAATAATAATAATAATAATAATAATAATAATAATAATAATAATAATAATAATAATAATAATAATAATAATAATAATAATAATAATAATAATAATAATAATAATAATAATAATAATAATAATAATAATAATAATAAAATAATAATAATAATAATAATAATAATAATAATAATAATAATAATAATAATAATAATAATAATAATAATAATAATAATAATAATAATAATAATAATAATAATAATAATAATAATAATAATAATAATAATAATAATAATAATAATAATAATAATAATAATAATAATAATAATAATAATAATAATAATAATAATAATAATAATAATAATAATAATAATAATAATAATAATAATAATAATAATAATAATAATAATAATAATAATAATAATAATAATAATAATAATAATAATAATAATAATAATAATAATAATAATAATAATAATAATAATAATAATAATAATAATAATAATAATAATAATAATAATAATAATAATAATAATAATAATAATAATAATAATAATAATAATAATAATAATAATAATAATAATAATAATAATAATAATAATAATAATAATAATAATAATAATAATAATAATAATAATAATAATAATAATAATAATAATAATAATAATAATAATAATAATAATAATAATAATAATAATAATAATAATAATAATAATAATAATAATAATAATAATAATAATAATAATAATAATAATAATAATAATAATAATAATAATAATAATAATAATAATAATAATAATAATAATAATAATAATAATAATAATAATAATAATAATAATAATAATAATAATAATAATAATAATAATAATAATAATAATAATAATAATAATAATAATAATAATAATAATAATAATAATAATAATAATAATAATAATAATAATAATAATAATAATAATAATAATAATAATAATAATAATAATAATAATAATAATAATAATAATAATAATAATAATAATAATAATAATAATAATAATAATAATAATAATAATAATAATAATAATAATAATAATAATAATAATAATAATAATAATAATAATAATAATAATAATAATAATAATAATAATAATAATAATAATAATAATAATAATAATAATAATAATAATAATAATAATAATAATAATAATAATAATAATAATAATAATAATAATAATAATAATAATAATAATAATAATAATAATAATAATAATAATAATAATAATAATAATAATAATAATAATAATAATAATAATAATAATAATAATAATAATAATAATAATAATAATAATAATAATAATAATAATAATAATAATAATAATAATAATAATAATAATAATAATAATAATAATAATAATAATAATAATAATAATAATAATAATAATAATAATAATAATAATAATAATAATAATAATAATAATAATAATAATAATAATAATAATAATAATAATAATAATAATAATAATAATAATAATAATAATAATAATAATAATAATAATAATAATAATAATAATAATAATAATAATAATAATAATAATAATAATAATAATAATAATAATAATAATAATAATAATAATAATAATAATAATAATAATAATAATAATAATAATAATAATAATAATAATAATAATAATAATAATAATAATAATAATAATAATAATAATAATAATAATAATAATAATAATAATAATAATAATAATAATAATAATAATAATAATAATAATAATAATAATAATAATAATAATAATAATAATAATAATAATAATAATAATAATAATAATAATAATAATAATAATAATAATAATAATAATAATAATAATAATAATAATAATAATAATAATAATAATAATAATAATAATAATAATAATAATAATAATAATAATAATAATAATAATAATAATAATAATAATAATAATAATAACAATTAAAATATAACATAACAGAAACAATAATAATACTGCAAGTAACCATAACTGAAATATAAATTCATTTAATTAATAACGATCGATTTTTCTCGAGCTTAGTTATTAAATGTTTTTTTTTCAAGAAACATACATACAACCCAATTTGGCATGGTAAAGTTCATTGGCTCATTTGCTTATGTTTGAATTTTTTGTCACTTTCAATGTGGAGCAATACGATATTGTTCCGCATTGACAGGTGTTGTGCTGTTTATTTTTTTTCGGTTACCATGCGTTGGCTTACTTATGTTTGTATTCTTTTTTTAGAGTTTTTTTTTTGTATCGCAATGTTCTGTTATTGCAATTTTTAGCAATAACATTGATTTAATTCTCTTTTGTTAATTTCCGCCTATATTAAATGTTAACGTATGTCTTTTTGTTTTTCCCACGGTATTTGCGTTATTATTATTTGTTTTCTTTTTGTTATTGGTTAAGTATGCCATGGCCATGAACTGCATTGCGTTACGGTTAATGTTTGTTTTTTTTTATTTACATTATATTATTGCTGTTATTTTATTTTTTGTTTGTTTGTATGTTTGTTTATTTTTTCAATTAATTTTATTTTCATAATTTAAGCTTAGGTATAAGATTTTTGTATAAATAAAGAATAGAGAGTGCATAACGGCAGCAGATGAAAACTAGAGGCCGCACTGTCTAACTGGTACGGAATCTGGTTTTGTTTGTTTTCTTTTTTTTTCCACAGCTACATTGACGCCGTTTGGGCGTCGATTGACAGCGCCTGCCAGCGCTAAAACACAATAGGCGAACCCGCGTTTTTTTTGTTTTGTTTTAGCTGTTAGGAGTATAACATTAATGGCGCAGCCGGTCTTTGGACCAATAATCGTTCTGGCATTAGGCCGAATTTTGTGAATTTTGTTGAATTTTTGGGTATGTGCATAGAGTTAGCGAATTTTTGAACATAACGTGTTATTTTGTTTGAGATATGACTAGTTACCGGGGGTATAGTTAGTCATTTGGATTGTTTTATAGGACATTGCATGCGTTTTAATTTTTGCGTGCACTTTAATTTAGTTTTGGATTTATCAGATAGTTAGTTTTCACTGGGAAATATTGAATATATTTTGTAGAGTATTAAATATATATATTTTTTTTTGTTTCTTTTACAAATTTGGGATCGTCTTTAGTTTGGATTTTGTTCATTTTTTTATGTTTTGTCAGGGAATGGTCTTAAAGTTGATTTTTATTTGCGTAATTTTATCAAATATATTATATTTTATCACATATATTAAATTAGTTGTGAGTAGGGTTTGAATATTTTTGATGATTAATTTTTTTTTGCGTAATATATTTTAGTGGATTTTAATTTTAAATTATGAATATGTTTGTTCGAAAGCGCATCATTTTTATATAAGTGGTCCGATTGTTTTTAGTTAGGACTGTCGAATTTCCAGGAATTTTAAAAGACAGATGGATCTTTAATTATAGGTTGGTTTGTTACTCTCAGATTTTATTGTTTTTATATAGGGAGGGATTTTTATTTTTTCAACCTATAGTTTTAGCAATCAAAGCGATATAATTTTTTCTGTTTTTGTTTTATTTAGAACTATAAAAATCATTTTTTTACGGTTTAGTAGGGACTGGGTTGGTAAATTCGTATGGAGCAAACACTGGTCGAATTAGAACAAGCGAAACAGCTGCTAGCGGACTTCAGGGCAAAGACGGATTATTTCCTCGAAAGGCTTTGGGGTGAGGTCAGACGTCGGTGCCAGACCCAGGAGCATTTTCATCTCATAAAGGCTAAGGTTGACGGTACCTGAAAAATCACTAGATTGGAAGAGGCCGATCTAGTGCTGGAGGTGTTGTGCCGGTTGGTTGAAACTCAAGAGGAGTGTAATACCGGGAAGATCTTGGAGCTTAAGGAGGAATTGGAGGCTCTCCAAAATCAAAACAAGAAACTTAAGAACGAAATTCAGGAGAATCTAAAGGAGGCCGAGATTTTAGACAAGGAGAACGAGCCCTACGGAGGACAATATCGGGTACAGGCGCGTCCTCGGTCAGAAGATTAGAGTTCGAGGACCTCGAGGAAGCCAATAGGAGAATTTCCGAGTTGCAGGGTCAGCTACGTTTAGCACAACAAGAGCGCAGTATACAGACGGGGGATCTGTACCATAAGGAGCCTAGGGGGCAACAGCCAACACAGATGATGTCCTCGAAGGATATTCTGAAAACGGTCAAGATGTTAGTGCCTATGTTCGGCGGCGAGCCATCGCCAAGCCTGCAAACAGAAGTGTATAAATTCATTGATGGATGTAGGTTGGCGGCGAAAGGGGTACCGCCGGAAAAGGTGGAGGAATATTTGGAAATTGTGAAACAGAGGCTTTACGGGGATGCGTACCAGTTGGTGAGGTTACGTACTTTTACGTCAGTGGATGAGTTGTTGGCAACTGTAAAGTCAACATATTTAAAGAGTAGGTCGCTTGACTCGGTGCTAAGGGAGCTATATGAAGCCTGCCAAAGGAGGGATGAGGATGTGAGACAGTTTGCTAGGCGTCTTCAGACATTAGCAGCAACAGCTCATGCCATACTAGATGAAAACTATAAAGGCAGAAAGGACGAGATAATGACTATTAAGATAGAAAGGAAGGTAAAGTCAGCATTCACATCTGGCCTGAGGGATCCAATGCTGCGTGGTAGGATGTTGGCAAGCAGCTCATGTAAGTTGGACGATCTCTTCATTGAAGCACTGGCGGCTCAAGCAACTCTTTGGCGGGGGATGATCCTCCGTTAAGGGGTGTAAACTTTAACGAGGAGTACACCCGCGAGGATCCAGTCTCGGGTCTCGTGGCAGCCGTAGAACAGTTGTTGCGCAGGACGGAGGCAGATAAGGCAGCTCCGCTCAACAATGCTGGGTCAAGTGGTGCGGCATACAATAATGCTGGGTCAAGTGGTACGGCATACAATAATGCTGGGTCAAGTGGCAATGCAAACAATAATACTGGGTCAAGTGGCAATGCATACAAAGCACCGCCCTGTTCGTTCTGTCAACGGGTGGGACACACTCGTGATGTATGCTGGACGAGGAAAAATACCCAATATTGTGTTGAATGTAGAATATACGGCCATGAGCCAGGTAGGAGCTGTGGTAGGGGACCCTCGACGATGGAGATAGGGCAACCTGGAGACCAAAAGGGAAATGCTATAATTACGGCAAGGAGGGACATTTTGGTAGGCAATGTACACAGGGGAGAAATGTGTCGGGAAACGGGCAGGGCCACCGACTCGATCACGCGAAAGTCTAATACCGTTGGTAACATCAGAATCTGCGAAGGCGGCTGAGGTAGGACCCATTGCGGGGTCGGATATGAATATAGGGGGGATTTCAGCTAGGTGTAGTTACGCAGATTCGGTGTTTGTAAGATTGCCATGTGCTTGGGCAAAGACGGGGTGTCTGAATTTATTAGTGGATACAGGGGCAGACACCAGCCTGGTAAAGGACAGCAGTCTTACGGGGGATATTAGTGTGGAAGGGACGGTGGTAAAGGACCTGCGAGGAGCATTCGGAGGATTCTCCAGAACTATAGGGTTAGTCAGGATTGAGCATTCGGACATCGCCGAATTAGGGTTCGATATGCATTGTGTGGATAAGCATGATAATTTGCCGGGAGATGGTATTTTAGGTCGCGATAATCTATGGGGACGCTCCGTCACTGATACGATTAATCTTTCTCTGAAACTGTACTCGAATGGAGGTGAGTGGAACTTACCTCTGGTTTCTTTGAGGGAGGCCACGGGTTCGGGGGCAGTAAATATTGTGGAGAAAACCATATTGGCGAAGGCGAGGACAGTGTCTATTGCAACTATGGGGATCAATACTAAACATAGTACAGTGGTCGTGGAATAGCAAGAATTGTCGCCAGGAGTATATCTAGGGGCCGCGCTAACCAACGTAAAGGATGGGGTGGTGAAAGCGCCCATTCTGAATTCGACTGAGGTTGACTACTACCTAAGGGATGGGTTTATGCCAAAATTCAGTGGATTAGTGAATTTAAAAGATCCGGGTGCGGGTTTGGTGACGCACGTGCAGGAGGTAGATGTCAAGGAGAGGGTCAGTAGGATAATGGCCACAATTAAGACCGATGCCGACTTGAATAGTGAGGAAATGTCGTCCATTCAGGCGATATGCGCAACGTACCGTGATATCTTTTGGTTAGAGGGTGATAAACTATCTTGCACGAATATGGTAAAGTATAAAATTCCCGTGCAGCCTGGGCAGCTGCCGATCAATCAGAAGCAGTGCAGGTTACCTCAGATTCATCGTGAGGAAATTAATCGGCAGGTCCAGATGCTCCAGGACGATGGCATAATTTCACATAGCGTGTCACCGTGGAATTCGCCATTACTATTGGTTCCAAAGAAGTCGTCTAAGGCAGGGACTGGCGACTGGTGGTAGACTTTCGTAAACTGAATGAATGGACCAGTTGGGCAGCAGTAGATATTTTTCCAGTTTGGATTTGGCCAGTGGTTATCATCAGGTGGAAATGGATAAACAGGACAAAGAAAAAACAGCATTCAGTACGGCGTTGGGACATTTTGAGTTTAATAGGATGCCCTTCGGATTAACAGGCGCACCGGCAACCTTCCAAAGATTAATGAATCATGTGCTAACAGGTCTTCAGGGCATTGAATGTTTTGTATATTTGGACGATATTGTCATATATGGTAGTAGTCTGGCCGAACACGACTCAAGGCTATGTAAAGTGCTGCAGCTGTTGAAGGAAAATAATTTGAAAGTAAACGGAGAAATGTAACTTCCTAAGGCGGGAAATAGTGTATTTGGGCCATAAGTGTTCGGAGAATGGAGCGCTTCCCGACCCAGAAAAGGTGAAATGCGTTAAGGATTTTCCGCCACCAAGGAACAAAAAGGAAGTGCAATCGTTTTTAGGACTGGTAAATTATTACCGTAAGTTCATTCCCGGGACGGCCAACATTGCCTTGCCAATAAATAAATTGCTTCGCAAGGATAATGCGTTCAATTGGACACCAGGCTGCCAGCGTGCCTTCGAGGAGCTTAAAAAGGCGATAATGTCGCCTCCAATGTTGGCATACCCTGATTTTTCAAAACCTTTCGTATTGACCACGGATGCTAGCGGTGGAGCGATAGGAGCAGTTCTTTCCCAGGATAGTGGCGAGGGTGATCGTCCCATTGCAGTTGCAAGCCGTGCGTTGAATGGGGTGGAAACTCGATACTCCACGATAGAGAAGGAGTTTCTGGCAATCGTATGGGCGGTGAAAAATTTCCGGCCATACTTGTTGGGTCGGCACTTTACGATTTTTACTGATCATCAACCGCTGAAAGGCATTGCGAACTTGAAGGATCAAACTTCAAGGTTGGCGCGCTTTAGACATAAGCTGTCAGAATATGATTTTGAAATCTGGTACAAGCCGGGCAAGAAGAATCAGAATGCGGATGCACTGAGCAGGATACCATATTCGACGGAGGAAATACTGATGGTTAAAACTAGGGCCATATCGAAGGGCGAAGGAAAAAATCATGCGGGGAGCTCAGGTCACGGGAAGGACAAAGGGGTTCACAGCGGGAACAGAGAGAGTAGTGAAAAAGGACCAAGCGATGTTAGTGACCCACCGGTCGAGGTGGTGGTGGGGGAACCAAGGTATGTGGTGTTAATGGATCCTAAAGAGATCGTGACAGTGCTAAAGGATTTTCACGATAGTCCTTTGGGCGGTCACGTGGGAGTGCAGGCGACCGTTAAAAGGATAAAGAGGCAATTTCAATGGTTTGGCATGCACAGAGATATTAAACAATATGTGAAGAAGTGCGTTAAATGTTAGCAAAATAAGAGTGCCAAGAAAACGTTTATGCCGATGGTCCTCACGGATACTCCTAGTCGACCTTTTCAGAAGGTATATATGGATATGGTGGGACCTCTCCCTGAAAGCACTACGGGTAACAAATTGATATTGACTTTTCAAGATGTTTTTCGAAATTTATGTTGTGCACAGCAATGCCGGATGGAGAGGCTAGTACTGTGGCGAAAATTTTCTTTAACGAAATTATAGCCAAGTATGGGGTTCCAAGCATGCTTGTCACGGACAATGGGACAAATTTCATGTCAAAGGTATTTTCGGATACCTGCAGGCTGTTAGGGGTCAAGAAATTGAACATCACTCCATATCACCCGCAGGCAAACGGCTCATTGGAAAGGAGTCACCGTCCTTTGGTGGAGTACTTGAGGAGCTTCGTCAATGACGATGGTAGCAATTGGGATCAATGGCTGGCACCGGCGATGCATGTGCATAACAACACTGTACATTCATCTACGGGGCAGACCCCATTCAAGACATTTTACGGTTTCGACATCGACTTACCGACCAACCTAAGTAGAAAATGTGCACCACTCTACAATACGGATGACCCAAACAAGGTCCTCAAATATCAGATACAGCGCTCGCATGAACTAGTGCGAAAGAATCAGACGAGGGCTAAGTTGTTGTCGAAAAAGGCTTATGACAGGAAGGTAAATGCTGTGTCCTTTGCAGTAGGTGATAGGGTGCTTGTTAGGAACAACACCAGGAAAAATAAGTTTTCACCCATTTGGACTGGACCTTATGAGATAGTTGGGGTAAACAGTCCGGTAACGTCCACGGTGCGCATAAAGGGGCAGAATCGTAAGTGGCATAATAACCATTTACGGGCGTTCCACCAGTGATCGCATTATTTGGTCTGAAATCATTCCATTTAATACACATGTCCATAATGAAGTTTTTGTTTTGTTGTTTATTTTACTAATTGTGTATTTGAGGTGGTGAGGGGAAGGTTGGGGGTTTACGCGTAACCCGCCGACAAGTGCCTCACACCAGGAAGCCTCAGTTTTTATATGGAGGGTGACGCCAAGTATAGCGGGCACACCTCAGTGGTTGAAAATGGTTCAACGGATCGAATCTGGTATGGGGAGTCAGAAGCGAGTCTCGCAAAATTCGCGGCATACACTATGGGGAGGGTTTTTGCCGAGAATAGCCTGACAGTGGCCCGGTTCCGGTTTGCGGAATGCAGCAGGAAACCGTTCTGCTCCGGAGAAGGATTACGCGTTGTGCGGTCAAGCCTTATATGGTGGCAGTGTCTAGGAAGGACACGTGCCTTAATTTGTTGTTATTTATTTTGAAGTGTTTTGGAAATTTTAGGTTGGACATGTGTATACAAGGGGGCTTAGATATGATTTCGGTCGGACCACCGATGGGTCGGCTTGCTGGTGTCTTATTGCCGTAGAAATAGGAACAGTGCTGCTGTTAGAGAAAAATGCTTTATTTATTTTATTTATTAGAGCAAAAGTAACCATTCAATAAAATACAGTGATTTGAGTTGTTTTTCTGTCAAAGGTGTAAATGCGTATTGGTATAGTATTAGCTGAGTAATTTTTTTTCCACTATGACATTTTTCTTTTAGCATAGGTTGGAGATAACTGGAATTTGGAGTCGTCTGGATGGTCGCCGCACTCCTACGGTTGGGCCGACGAGGCCACGAGATACTTTTCGGATGCAGCGGACACTCTGATGGAGGAGAAATTATATTTAAAAAAAAATATATATATATATATAAGAAAAGATATTAAAAAGAACAGAAAAAAAATAATAATAAGAAAAGATGGGAAATCTCCCCTTGTAAAAAAAAATATATATTATTAACGAGAAAAGATGGGAGATTCCTCACGTTTTAAAATTAAAAACGATTGAAAAAAAAAAGGAAAAAAAAAATATAAATAATGAGAAAAGATGGGAGTTCTTCTCACCTAGAGAAAAAAATAAAACAAAAAAAAAATTAAAAGAGAAGACTCCCCACATAAAAAAATATATGGTTGAAAAAAAAAAAAAAATATATATATAAGTATGAAAAAAAAAACAATAAGAAAAGATGGGAGGCCCCCTCCGTAAAAAAGAAAAGAGTAATAAGAATAAAAAAAAAAAATGGGAGGTCTCCCCATACATACATATTGAAAAAAAAAATTAATATATATAGATAATAGCATACATATTAAAAAAAAAAAAAAAACTACTTATTTAAAATATATATATATACATAATAACCTACATATAAAAAAAGGAAAATATGAATACATATTTAGAAAAAAGAAATAATATATTTTGTTAAAAAAAAAGAAGATACATTAAAATATGTTCTAAGCATACACATATTGAGAGAAATATATTTCAAAAGAAAAACATATAAAGATTAAACATACATATTTAATTAGGAAAAAAAACTATACATATTTCTAAAAAAAAAAAAATATATATATATATATATATATATTAACATACATAAAAAGAAAAAAAAAACAATTGTATTTAAAACTAAGTATTTAAGCTAGGTGAACGACGGGGAATATTCCCAAATTAAATTTTGAAAATTATTAGAAAACAAAGTTATTGGAAAAAGGAAATATTGTACTGAAATCTGAGAAGAAAATATACGTATAGTTAGTTAGTCGTTCAATAGATAAAATACTCCATTTTTTTTTATATATTAGTAGAGTTAGGGAATTCCGACCCAAGTCCACTGAGAGCGATGCTGATCAACAATCATCAAGAAAGCAGCTAGAAGCAGTAGGCTGACAGGTCTGACGGGTGGCCACATGACAGACATAGGGGCGAATGCCTGTACGGAGCTGGTGATCCAACCCCAAATGCAAGGGCGAATTGGAAACGAATCCATCGAGAATTCTATATGCGATGGATTGGCTATTGGTTTGGTTCCAGCGAAACAACATTCCTGTTTAGTTTGTCAGGGATGTCGTCAAGAGGAAAGTTAAGCTGAACTATATCCGTTTGGCAAAGCAGCAATCCGATTTCTGTGGCGATGACGTAACCATTTGCATCATTGCGAATCATTTGAAAATTTTCGGTTTTCGCCTTGGATCACCGTTTGCGACAAGTTTCATCATTGAAGGTGATCAGGGGAGTGCTCAGATCTTATGTTGAATACCATAGTAAGCACCAATTGACTAACGGGAAATTAACAATCCGTTGATGAAAGTACTGTCCCCAATGCCGTCATCCAAGTGACAGGCCAAAATTTGTTTTACGAAGCGGCCAGCCAAAGTAATTTTTTTACGAAGAAGGTGGCCAAGAATCCGTTTTATGAAGCAACAGGCCAACGATTGTCATGGTGTAGTATTGGAATCGAATCACAGGAATGGTTATATGCAACGAGGTGAAAGTTAACGGTCATGCACATGCTAGAGTAAAAAGACGCATTGTGGTGCCCGATCAGTAAACCAGACAGCGACTGTCGAAATTATCGTCATTAGTAGTATCTTCATCGTCATTAGTAGTATCATCAGCATTGGTTCCGGATTCGTCCTTATCGGTTTGGTCGCTATCACCAGCCTTAACACCAACATTATCATCAACATCAACATTATCTTCAGCATCAACATTAGCATTATCATCAGAAACAACATTATCACCAACATCAACATCATCTTCAGCATCAACATTACCATCATCATCAGCAGCAGCAGAATCAACAATAGCGGCAGCAGAAGCAGCGTGTCAGTTCAGTGTCGCTGGAAAACGATGTGGGAATCGTTTTCGTGGAAAGGGGGAGGAATGTTGTGAAACAGAGTTTCACATGTATAAGATTAGTATAAGATTAGATTATTGATAATAATAATAATAATAATAATAATAATAATAATAATAATAATAATAATAATAATAATAATAAAAATAATAACAATAATAATAATAATAATAAAAATAATAATAATAATAATAATAATAATAATAATAATAATAATAATAATAATAATAATAATAATAATAACAATTAAAATATAACATAACAGAAACAATAATAATACTGCAAGTAACCATAACTGAAATATAAATTCATTTAATTAATAACGATCGATTTTTCTCGAGCGTAGTTATGAAATGTTTTTTTTTTTCAAGAAACATACATACAACCCAATTTGGCATGGTAAAGTACATTGGCTCATTTGCTTATGTTTGAATTTTTGTCACTTTCAATGTGGAGCAATACGATATTGTTCCGCATTGACATGTGTTGTGCTGTTTATTTTTTTTTCGGTTACCATGCGTTGGCTTACTTATGTTTGTATTCTTTTTTTTTAGAGTTTTTTTTTTTGTATCGCAATGTTCTGTTATTGCAATTTTTAGCAATAACATTGATTTAATTCTCTTTTGTTAATTTCCGCGTATATTAAATGTTAACGTATGTCTTTTTGTTTATCCCACGGTATTTGCGATATTATTATTTGTTTTCTTTTTGTTAGTGGTTAAGTATGCCATGGTCATGAACTGCATTGCGTTATGGTTAATGTTTGTTTTTTTTTTTATTTATATTATATTATTGCTGTTATTTTATTTTTTGTTTGTTTGTATGTTTGTTTATTTTTTCAATTAATTTTATTTTCATAATTTAAGCTTAGGTATAAGATTTTTGTATAAATAAAGAATAGAGAGTGCATAACGGCAGCAGATGAAAACTAGAGGCCGCACTGTCTAACTGGTACGGAATCTGGTTTTGTTTGTTTTCTTTTTTTTTCCACAGCTACATTGACGCCGTTTGGGCGTCGATTGACAGCGCCTGCCAGCGCTAAAACACAATAGGCGAACCCGCGTTTTTTTTGTTTTGTTTTAGATGTTAGGAGTATAACATTAATGGCGCAGCCGGTCTTTGGACCAATAATCGTTCTGGCATTAGGCCGAATTTTGTGAATTTTGTTGAATTTTTGGGTATGTGCATAGAGTTAGCGAATTTTTGAATATAACGTGTTATTTTGTTTGAGATATGACTAGTTACCGGGGGTATAGTTAGTCATTTGGATTGTTTTATAGGACATTGCATGCGTTTTAATTTTTGCGTGCACTTTAATTTAGTTTTGGATTTATCAGATAGTTAGTTTTCACTGGGAAATATTGAATATATTTTGTAGAGTATTAAATATATATATTTTTTTTTGTTTCTTTTACAAATTTGGGATCGTCTTTAGTTTGGATTTTGTTCATTTTTTTATGTTTTGTCAGGGAATGGTCTTAAAGTTGATTTTTATTTGCGTAATTTTATCAAATATATTATATTTTATCACATATATTAAATTAGTTGTGAGTAGGGTTTGAATATTTTTGATGATTAATTTTTTTTTTGCGTAATATATTTTAGTGGATTTTAATTTTAAATTATGAATATGTTTGTTCGAAAGCGCATCATTTTTATATAAGTGGTCCGATTGTTTTTAGTTAGGACTGTCGAATTTCCAGGAATTTTAAAAGACAGATGGATCTTTAATTATAGGTTGGTTTGTTACTCTCAGATTTTATTGTTTTTATATAGGGAGGGATTTTTATTTTTTCAACCTATAGTTTTAGCAATCAAAGCGATATAATTTTTTCTGTTTTTGTTTTATTTAGAACTATAAAAATCATTTTTTTACGGTTTAGTAGGGACTGGGTTGGTAAATTCGTATGGAGCAAACACTGGTCGAATTAGAACAAGCGAAACAGCTGCTAGCGGACTTCAGGGCAAAGACGGATTATTTCCTCGAAAGGCTTTGGGGTGAGGTCAGACGTCGGTGCCAGACCCAGGAGCATTTTCATCTCATAAAGGCTAAGGTTGACGGTACCTGAAAAATCACTAGATTGGAAGAGGCCGATCTAGTGCTGGAGGTGTTGTGCCGGTTGGTTGAAACTCAAGAGGAGTGTAATACCGGGAAGATCTTGGAGCTTAAGGAGGAATTGGAGGCTCTCCAAAATCAAAACAAGAAACTTAAGAACGAAATTCAGGAGAATCTAAAGGAGGCCGAGATTTTAGACAAGGAGAACGAGCCCTACGGAGGACAATATCGGGTACAGGCGCGTCCTCGGTCAGAAGATTAGAGTTCGAGGACCTCGAGGAAGCCAATAGGAGAATTTCCGAGTTGCAGGGTCAGCTACGTTTAGCACAACAAGAGCGCAGTATACAGACGGGGGATCTGTACCATAAGGAGCCTAGGGGGCAACAGCCAACACAGATGATGTCCTCGAAGGATATTCTGAAAACGGTCAAGATGTTAGTGCCTATGTTCGGCGGCGAGCCATCGCCAAGCCTGCAAACAGAAGTGTATAAATTCATTGATGGATGTAGGTTGGCGGCGAAAGGGGTACCGCCGGAAAAGGTGGAGGAATATTTGGAAATTGTGAAACAGAGGCTTTACGGGGATGCGTACCAGTTGGTGAGGTTACGTACTTTTACGTCAGTGGATGAGTTGTTGGCAATTGTAAAGTCAACATATTTAAAGAGTAGGTCGCTTGACTCGGTGCTAAGGGAGCTATATGAAGCCTGCCAAAGGAGGGATGAGGATGTGAGACAGTTTGCTAGGCGTCTTCAGACATTAGCAGCAACAGCTCATGCCATACTAGATGAAAACTATAAAGGCAGAAAGGACGAGATAATGACTATTAAGATAGAAAGGAAGGTAAAGTCAGCATTCACATCTGGCCTGAGGGATCCAATGCTGCGTGGTAGGATGTTGGCAAGCAGCTCATGTAAGTTGGACGATCTCTTCATTGAAGCACTGGCGGCTCAAGCAACTCTTTGGCGGGGGATGATCCTCCGTTAAGGGGTGTAAACTTTAACGAGGAGTACACCCGCGAGGATCCAGTCTCGGGTCTCGTGGCAGCCGTAGAACAGTTGTTGCGCAGGACGGAGGCAGATAAGGCAGCTCCGCTCAACAATGCTGGGTCAAGTGGTGCGGCATACAATAATGCTGGGTCAAGTGGTACGGCATACAATAATGCTGGGTCAAGTGGCAATGCAAACAATAATACTGGGTCAAGTGGCAATGCATACAAAGCACCGCCCTGTTCGTTCTGTCAACGGGTGGGACACACTCGTGATGTATGCTGGACGAGGAAAAATACCCAATATTGTGTTGAATGTAGAATATACGGCCATGAGCCAGGTAGGAGCTGTGGTAGGGGACCCTCGACGATGGAGATAGGGCAACCTGGAGACCAAAAGGGAAATGCTATAATTACGGCAAGGAGGGACATTTTGGTAGGCAATGTACACAGGGGAGAAATGTGTCGGGAAACGGGCAGGGCCACCGACTCGATCACGCGAAAGTCTAATACCGTTGGTAACATCAGAATCTGCGAAGGCGGCTGAGGTAGGACCCATTGCGGGGTCGGATATGAATATAGGGGGGATTTCAGCTAGGTGTAGTTACGCAGATTCGGTGTTTGTAAGATTGCCATGTGCTTGGGCAAAGACGGGGTGTCTGAATTTATTAGTGGATACAGGGGCAGACACCAGCCTGGTAAAGGACAGCAGTCTTACGGGGGATATTAGTGTGGAAGGGACGGTGGTAAAGGACCTGCGAGGAGCATTCGGAGGATTCTCCAGAACTATAGGGTTAGTCAGGATTGAGCATTCGGACATCGCCGAATTAGGGTTCGATATGCATTGTGTGGATAAGCATGATAATTTGCCGGGAGATGGTATTTTAGGTCGCGATAATCTATGGGGACGCTCCGTCACTGATACGATTAATCTTTCTCTGAAACTGTACTCGAATGGAGGTGAGTGGAACTTACCTCTGGTTTCTTTGAGGGAGGCCACGGGTTCGGGGGCAGTAAATATTGTGGAGAAAACCATATTGGCGAAGGCGAGGACAGTGTCTATTGCAACTATGGGGATCAATACTAAACATAGTACAGTGGTCGTGGAATAGCAAGAATTGTCGCCAGGAGTATATCTAGGGGCCGCGCTAACCAACGTAAAGGATGGGGTGGTGAAAGCGCCCATTCTGAATTCGACTGAGGTTGACTACTACCTAAGGGATGGGTTTATGCCAAAATTCAGTGGATTAGTGAATTTAAAAGATCCGGGTGCGGGTTTGGTGACGCACGTGCAGGAGGTAGATGTCAAGGAGAGGGTCAGTAGGATAATGGCCACAATTAAGACCGATGCCGACTTGAATAGTGAGGAAATGTCGTCCATTCAGGCGATATGCGCAACGTACCTTGATATCTTTTGGTTAGAGGGTGATAAACTATCTTGCACGAATATGGTAAAGTATAAAATTCCCGTGCAGCCTGGGCAGCTGCCGATCAATCAGAAGCAGTGCAGGTTACCTCAGATTCATCGTGAGGAAATTAATCGGCAGGTCCAGATGCTCCAGGACGATGGCATAATTTCACATAGCGTGTCACCGTGGAATTCGCCATTACTATTGGTTCCAAAGAAGTCGTCTAAGGCAGGGACTGGCGACTGGTGGTAGACTTTCGTAAACTGAATGAATGGACCAGTTGGGCAGCAGTAGATATTTTTCCAGTTTGGATTTGGCCAGTGGTTATCATCAGGTGGAAATGGATAAACAGGACAAAGAAAAAACAGCATTCAGTACGGCGTTGGGACATTTTGAGTTTAATAGGATGCCCTTCGGATTAACAGGCGCACCGGCAACCTTCCAAAGATTAATGAATCATGTGCTAACAGGTCTTCAGGGCATTGAATGTTTTGTATATTTGGACGATATTGTCATATATGGTAGTAGTCTGGCCGAACACGACTCAAGGCTATGTAAAGTGCTGCAGCTGTTGAAGGAAAATAATTTGAAAGTAAACGGAGAAATGTAACTTCCTAAGGCGGGAAATAGTGTATTTGGGCCATAAGTGTTCGGAGAATGGAGCGCTTCCCGACCCAGAAAAGGTGAAATGCGTTAAGGATTTTCCGCCACCAAGGAACAAAAAGGAAGTGCAATCGTTTTTAGGACTGGTAAATTATTACCGTAAGTTCATTCCCGGGACGGCCAACATTGCCTTGCCAATAAATAAATTGCTTCGCAAGGATAATGCGTTCAATTGGACACCAGGCTGCCAGCGTGCCTTCGAGGAGCTTAAAAAGGCGATAATGTCGCCTCCAATGTTGGCATACCCTGATTTTTCAAAACCTTTCGTATTGACCACGGATGCTAGCGGTGGAGCGATAGGAGCAGTTCTTTCCCAGGATAGTGGCGAGGGTGATCGTCCCATTGCAGTTGCAAGCCGTGCGTTGAATGGGGTGGAAACTCGATACTCCACGATAGAGAAGGAGTTTCTGGCAATCGTATGGGCGGTGAAAAATTTCCGGCCATACTTGTTGGGTCGGCACTTTACGATTTTTACTGATCATCAACCGCTGAAAGGCATTGCGAACTTGAAGGATCAAACTTCAAGGTTGGCGCGCTTTAGACATAAGCTGTCAGAATATGATTTTGAAATCTGGTACAAGCCGGGCAAGAAGAATCAGAATGCGGATGCACTGAGCAGGATACCATATTCGACGGAGGAAATACTGATGGTTAAAACTAGGGCCATATCGAAGGGCGAAGGAAAAAATCATGCGGGGAGCTCAGGTCACGGGAAGGACAAAGGGGTTCACAGCGGGAACAGAGAGAGTAGTGAAAAAGGACCAAGCGATGTTAGTGACCCACCGGTCGAGGTGGTGGTGGGGGAACCAAGGTATGTGGTGTTAATGGATCCTAAAGAGATCGTGACAGTGCTAAAGGATTTTCACGATAGTCCTTTGGGCGGTCACGTGGGAGTGCAGGCGACCGTTAAAAGGATAAAGAGGCAATTTCAATGGTTTGGCATGCACAGAGATATTAAACAATATGTGAAGAAGTGCGTTAAATGTTAGCAAAATAAGAGTGCCAAGAAAACGTTTATGCCGATGGTCCTCACGGATACTCCTAGTCGACCTTTTCAGAAGGTATATATGGATATGGTGGGACCTCTCCCTGAAAGCACTACGGGTAACAAATTGATATTGACTTTTCAAGATGTTTTTCGAAATTTATGTTGTGCACAGCAATGCCGGATGGAGAGGCTAGTACTGTGGCGAAAATTTTCTTTAACGAAATTATAGCCAAGTATGGGGTTCCAAGCATGCTTGTCACGGACAATGGGACAAATTTCATGTCAAAGGTATTTTCGGATACCTGCAGGCTGTTAGGGGTCAAGAAATTGAACATCACTCCATATCACCCGCAGGCAAACGGCTCATTGGAAAGGAGTCACCGTCCTTTGGTGGAGTACTTGAGGAGCTTCGTCAATGACGATGGTAGCAATTGGGATCAATGGCTGGCACCGGCGATGCATGTGCATAACAACACTGTACATTCATCTACGGGGCAGACCCCATTCAAGACATTTTACGGTTTCGACATCGACTTACCGACCAACCTAAGTTGAAAATGTGCACCACTCTACAATACGGATGACCCAAACAAGGTCCTCAAATATCAGATACAGCGCTCGCATGAACTAGTGCGAAAGAATCAGACGAGGGCTAAGTTGTTGTCGAAAAAGGCTTATGACAGGAAGGTAAATGCTGTGTCCTTTGCAGTAGGTGATAGGGTGCTTGTTAGGAACAACACCAGGAAAAATAAGTTTTCACCCATTTGGACTGGACCTTATGAGATAGTTGGGGTAAACAGTCCGGTAACGTCCACGGTGCGCATAAAGGGGCAGAATCGTAAGTGGCATAATAACCATTTACGGGCGTTCCACCAGTGATCGCATTATTTGGTCTGAAATCATTCCATTTAATACACATGTCCATAATGAAGTTTTTGTTTTGTTGTTTATTTTACTAATTGTGTATTTGAGGTGGTGAGGGGAAGGTTGGGGGTTTACGCGTAACCCGCCGACAAGTGCCTCCCACCAGGAAGCCTCAGTTTTTATATGGAGGGTGACGCCAAGTATAGCGGGCACACCTCAGTGGTTGAAAATGGTTCAACGGATCGAATCTGGTATGGGGAGTCAGAAGCAAGTCTCGCAAAATTCGCGGCATACACTATGGGGAGGGTTTTTGCCGAGAATAGCCTGACAGTGGCCCGGTTCCGGTTTGCGGAATGCAGCAGGAAACCGTTCTGCTCCGGAGAAGGATTACGCGTTGTGCGGTCAAGCAAGGGCGAATTGGAAACGAATCCATCGAGAATTCTATATGCGATGGATTGGCTATTGGTTTGGTTCCAGCGAAACAACATTCCTGTTTAGTTTGTCAGGGATGTCGTCAAGAGGAAAGTTAAGCTGAACTATATCCGTTTGGCAAAGCAGCAATCCGATTTCTGTGGCGATGACGTAACCATTTGCATCATTGCGAATCATTTGAAAATTTTCGGTTTTCGCCTTGGATCACCGTTTGCGACAAGTTTCATCATTGAAGGTGATCAGGGGAGTGCTCAGATCTTATGTTGAATACCATAGTAAGCACCAATTGACTAACGGGAAATTAACAATCCGTTGATGAAAGTACTGTCCCCAATGCCGTCATCCAAGTGACAGGCCAAAATTTGTTTTACGAAGCGGCCAGCCAAAGTAATTTTTTTACGAAGAAGGTGGCCAAGAATCCGTTTTATGAAGCAACAGGCCAACGATTGTCATGGTGTAGTATTGGAATCGAATCACAGGAATGGTTATATGCAACGAGGTGAAAGTTAACGGTCATGCACATGCTAGAGTAAAAAGACGCATTGTGGTGCCCGATCAGTAAACCAGACAGCGACTGTCGAAATTATCGTCATTAGTAGTATCTTCATCGTCATTAGTAGTATCATCAGCATTGGTTCCGGATTCGTCCTTATCGGTTTGGTCGCTATCACCAGCCTTAACACCAACATTATCATCAACATCAACATTATCTTCAGCATCAACATTAGCATTATCATCAGAAACAACATTATCACCAACATCAACATCATCTTCAGCATCAACATTACCATCATCATCAGCAGCAGCAGAATCAACAATAGCGGCAGCAGAAGCAGCGTGCCAGTTCAGTGTCGCTGGAAAACGATGTGGGAATCGTTTTCGTGGAAAGGGGGAGGAATGTTGTGAAACAGAGTTTCACATGTATAAGATTAGTATAAGATTAGATTATTGATAATAATAATAATAATAATAATAATAATAATAATAATAATAATAATAAAAATAATAACAATAATAATAATAATAATAAAAATAATAATAATAATAATAATAATAATAATAATAATAATAACAATTAAAATATAACATAACAGAAACAATAATAATACTGCAAGTAACCATAACTGAAATATAAATTCATTTAATTAATAACGATCGATTTTTCTCGAGCGTAGTTATGAAATGTTTTTTTTTTCAAGAAACATACATACAACCCAATTTGGCATGGTAAAGTACATTGGCTCATTTGCTTATGTTTGAATTTTTGTCACTTTCAATGTGGAGCAATACGATATTGTTCCGCATTGACATGTGTTGTGCTGTTTATTTTTTTTTCGGTTACCATGCGTTGGCTTACTTATGTTTGTATTCTTTTTTTTTAGAGTTTTTTTTTTTTGTATCGCAATGTTCTGTTATTGCAATTTTTAGCAATAACATTGATTTAATTCTCTTTTGTTAATTTCCGCGTATATTAAATGTTAACGTATGTCTTTTTGTTTATCCCACGGTATTTGCGATATTATTATTTGTTTTCTTTTTGTTATTGGTTAAGTATGCCATGGCCATGAACTGCATTGCGTTACGGTTAATGTTTGTTTTTTTTTATTTACATTATATTATTGCTGTTATTTTATTTTTTGTTTGTTTGTATGTTTGTTTATTTTTTCAATTAATTTTATTTTCATAATTTAAGCTTAGGTATAAGATTTTTGTATAAATAAAGAATAGAGAGTGCATAACGGCAGCAGATGAAAACTAGAGGCCGCACTGTCTAACTGGTACGGAATCTGGTTTTGTTTGTTTTCTTGTTTTTTTTTCCACAGCTACATTGACGCCGTTTGGGCGTCGACTGACAGCGCCTGCCAGCGCCAGGGTCCAGATATCTAAATCTGAAGCTTCAACCACCCCATATCCCTTCTGTAACCAGAGGGACTCGGTGGGTGCACGTGTAAACCCAACAACTTCAATGTACCGGTTCTTCCGGATTAGTCTCCAAAGACAAATACTCCTTTCGGCCATTGTTTAAGATCTTTGGCATGAAAAATGCCCAAAGATTTTCACTTTAGGTCTTCCACTTCGTAGAGGCAATTTCCTACTGGACGGACTACTCTACATTTTCGAAACTTTCTGCCGAGCTTTGCGTTAAAATTATCCTTGAAACTACTCTGTTGAAAATTTCGCCTATAAATTTCCTGTCCTGGGAGAAAATTTATTTTTCGACCTCGCATGTTGTATGTTTTCTGACTATCCGTGTAGGCCCTAGTAAATTTTCGGTTGTGTAAAAAATCAAAGCGCTTAGAGTACAACTATTTAAAATTAAAAACAAGTGTATATTTTTGTTTTTGAAATAGCCTATTCTTGATCTCATTTGAACTCACGTGGTAGACAATCCAGCTTAAAACAGGAATAAAATTTTGCGATGGCCCGAGAGACCAAATCATCATCAAAAAGAAAGCTTGTGAATAAGAAGATGACAAAACTTCCTCCGGGTTTTGTTAACCCGAACATGGCGTCAACTTCAAGCAACAGATTTAGCCTGCTTGCTGGAATCAATGATATGGACGTAACTCCTGTATCAAACATTAACGATGTTAAGGAACACAAACCTCCACCCATTGTTGTAGAAGCTAACGCTTCATTTACAGAAATACAAAAGCTGCTTGGTAAGGATTGCATTTTCAAACGTACTTCAATTGGTACTAAAATTTGCTCCTAGTAATAAAATGTACGAATGCTACAAGCAAATACTTAAAGAGAATAAGATGGAGTTTCATTCTTATGGCTCCAAAGAAAATAGGTTATACACCACCTTTTTACACGGTTTACCCCGCATAAGCTCTGAGGAAATCTCCAAGGAGGTAAAATACTACAACCTATCCCCCACTTCCGTAACTGAAATAGTCACCAAATTCAGTTCAAACAATAATGCAGTTTATAAAGTTCAATTTGTTCGTAAAAATTTTAATCCAACTGCTTTAAAAAATGTACGAACAATTTCTGACATTATAAGTTCTTGGAAAAAATACAAATCGAAATCCAAGAACAAACCAACTCAATGCTGGAACTGCTTGATGTATGGCAATGGCGGTGAACATTGCCATCGAAGTGCTGCGTGTATGATATGTTCAGAACAACATCATACAAGTGTGTGTCCGTTTAACGCAAATGAAAAAAGACCAGCTGTTTTTACATGCTTTAATTGCAAAAAAACAAGGAAAAGAAAGGACTGATCACTCTGCAAACGATATCAACTGTCCGTTACGTTCTCTCTATTTGGAAACTAGAACAAGAGTTACTTCTAAAAGTCCGTATAAAAGCAGACAACAACAAAATAACTCATTTCAATTTAATGTGGGAGATTTTCTTAATTTAAGAAACAACAACACAAATTGTAATAATAACATCAATAATAACAGCAAAGCTACATATGCTAATCAGCTGAAAACAAACAACGATTTATTTAGCATTGATGAGCTTTTTGATATTTTCACTACAGCTGTGGATGATTTGCATAGGTGCACTTCAAAAGTACAACAAATCAAAGTTGTAATGTCAATGGTAAAATACGCCCATGGACTATATTAATAATTTAAACGAATTCAAAATGCTTCACTTGAATGCTAATGGCATTTCAAACTTTTCGAAATTAAAACAATTTGAAATACTAATTGAAAGAGAAAATATTAAAATAGCGTCTTTGAATGAAACATTTTTTTCAGAAAATCATAGACCCTATTTTAAAAATTATTATTTATATAAAAGTGACAGAACAGATGCAAGAGGAGGAGGAGTAGCTCTGTTAATTCATAAATCTGTCGCTCATAAAAACCTCTTTATATCAAACACTTCACCAATCGAAAACATCTCAATTGAAGTTATTATAATTAATAGAACTATTGTTGTATTTTCGTTATATTCACCAAGATATACCCATAACTTCTGTGCTGATATCTTGAACCTAACACCTTCCACCAAAGAATACATAGTTTTTGGTGACCTAAATGCCAAACATTGCTCTTGGAATTGCCGTTCAAATAATACTGCAGGAATCGCACTCAACAATCTACAGCAATCAAGCAATTTTTTTTATACACTATCCTAATAGTCCAACTCTATTCGCCCATCAACACAATCGCGAAGCATCCACAGTCGATATTATTTTAAGCAATACCGCTATATATATAGACGTAAAGACAATGGATTACGAAATACCATCAGACCATCGCCCCATTATGTGTACACTTAAAAGATCAGTGGCCTCGCAGGTTGACCTCAACTATTATGATTATAGTGCAACCAACTGGAACATTTATATGAATTTTGTTTGTTGACTCATTAATAGGTGTTTATTGGCGTTTTTAACGGGTGATTGGTGACGTCTTTAATAGATGTTTGGTGGCGTCTTTCATAGATGTTTGGTGGCGTCTTTCATAGATGTTTGGTGGCGTCTTTCATAGATGTTTGGTGGCGTCTTTCATAGATGTTTGGTGACGTTCTTAATAGATGTTTGTTGACTCATTAATAGGTGTTTATTAGCGGTTTTAACAGGTGATTGGTGAGGTCTTTCATAGATGTTTGGTGGCGTCTTTCATAGATGTTTGGTGACGTACTTAATAGATGTTTGTTGACTCATTAATAGGTGTTTGTTGGAGTTTTTAACAGGTGATTGGTGACGTCTTTCATATGTATTTGATGGTGTCCTTAATAGTTGTTTTTTTTGACTCATTAATAGGTGTTTGTTGGCGACGTCGTTCATAGATGTTTGGTGGCGTCTTTCATAGATGTTTGGTGGCGTCTTTCATAGATGTTTGGTGACGTTCTTAATAGATGTTCGGTGGCGTTTTTCAAAGCTGGCCAGATTCGACAGCTTCCTTTTGTAAACGTGGTTGCGACTTCCATTCAGTTTTTGCTTTATCTGTAGTGATTTGGTGATGTTACTTCTAATTTGATGTGATCCAACGGTATCCGAGTATGAGTTAACAGGCCCCTTTTGGTTTATAGACCACCATTAACGAGATATTATGGTGGCTTGTTGGTTAGACGTTTAGCAAAAATTTACCTTACGATTGCTGCCCATACATAGCTACCATGATGAAGGTTGAGTCTTATTAATTTCCAGCGTTATGACAAACTAAAAAGATCCCGTTGCCTAAGGGCGTTTATTGTCAAACCGGGTATAGCGCCAAAACCAACCCCTTTAGTCACTGGCAAAAGCAAAAAGAAAACAGACCACGCAAAAACTGCCTTTTATACCGGCTCACCAAGAAAATCTGATGACGCTTGCCGCTGTTGTGAAACAGGGTTTCACACGTATAAAGTGTAGTGTACAATAGCATAAGATTAGTTTTAATTTAGTACAGATACATATAGATCATTGATACAATGTATCAATACACTAATAATGATAATAATAATAATAATAATAATAATAATAATAATAATAATAATAATAATAATAATAATAATAATAATAATAATAATAATAATAATAATAATAATAATAATAATAATAATAATAATAATAATAATAATAATAATAATAATAATAATAATAATAATAATAATAATAATAATAATAATAATAATAATAATAATAATAATAATAATAATAATAATAATAATAATAATAATAATAATAATAATAATAATAATAATAATAATAATAATAATAATAATAATAATAATAATAATAATAATAATAATAATAATAATAATAATAATAATAATAATAATAATAATAATAATAATAATAATAATAATAATAATAATAATAATAATAATAATAATAATAATAATAATAATAATAATAATAATAATAATAATAATAATAATAATAATAATAATAATAATAATAATAATAATAATAATAATAATAATAATAATAATAATAATAATAATAATAATAATAATAATAATAATAATAATAATAATAATAATAATAATAATAATAATAATAATAATAATAATAATAATAATAATAATAATAATAATAATAATAATAATAATAATAATAATAATAATAATAATAATAATAATAATAATAATAATAATAATAATAATAATAATAATAATAATAATAATAATAATAATAATAATAATAATAATAATAATAATAATAATAATAATAATAATAATAATAATAATAATAATAATAATAATAATAATAATAATAATAATAATAATAATAATAATAATAATAATAATAATAATAATAATAATAATAATAATAATAATAATAATAATAATAATAATAATAATAATAATAATAATAATAATAATAATAATAATAATAATAATAATAATAATAATAATAATAATAATAATAATAATAATAATAATAATAATAATAATAATAATAATAATAATAATAATAATAATAATAATAATAATAATAATAATAATAATAATAATAATAATAATAATAATAATAATAATAATAATAATAATAATAATAATAATAATAATAATAATAATAATAATAATAATAATAATAATAATAATAATAATAATAATAATAATAATAATAATAATAATAATAATAATAATAATAATAATAATAATAATAATAATAATAATAATAATAATAATAATAATAATAATAATAATAATAATAATAATAATAATAATAATAATAATAATAATAATAATAATAATAATAATAATAATAATAATAATAATAATAATAATAATAATAATAATAATAATAATAATAATAATAATAATAATAATAATAATAATAATAATAATAATAATAATAATAATAATAATAATAATAATAATAATAATAATAATAATAATAATAATAATAATAATAATAATAATAATAATAATAATAATAATAATAATAATAATAATAATAATAATAATAATAATAATAATAATAATAATAATAATAATAATAATAATAATAATAATAATAATAATAATAATAATAATAATAATAATAATAATAATAATAATAATAATAATAATAATAATAATAATAATAATAATAATAATAATAATAATAATAATAATAATAATAATAATAATAATAATAATAATAATAATAATAATAATAATAATAATAATAATAATAATAATAATAATAATAATAATAATAATAATAATAATAATAATAATAATAATAATAATAATAATAATAATAATAATAATAATAATAATAATAATAATAATAATAATAATAATAATAATAATAATAATAATAATAATAATAATAATAATAATAATAATAATAATAATAATAATAATAATAATAATAATAATAATAATAATAATAATAATAATAATAATAATAATAATAATAATAATAATAATAATAATAATAATAATAATAATAATAATAATAATAATAATAATAATAATAATAATAATAATAATAATAATAATAATAATAATAATAATAATAATAATAATAATAATAATAATAATAATAATAATAATAATAATAATAATAATAATAATAATAATAATAATAATAATAATAATAATAATAATAATAATAATAATAATAATAATAATAATAATAATAATAATAATAATAATAATAATAATAATAATAATAATAATAATAATAATAATAATAATAATAATAATAATAATAATAATAATAATAATAATAATAATAATAATAATAATAATAATAATAATAATAATAATAATAATAATAATAATAATAATAATAATAATAATAATAATAATAATAATAATAATAATAATAATAATAATAATAATAATAATAATAATAATAATAATAATAATAATAATAATAATAATAATAATAATAATAATAATAATAATAATAATAATAATAATAATAATAATAATAATAATAATAATAATAATAATAATAATAATAATAATAATAATAATAATAATAATAATAATAATAATAATAATAATAATAATAATAATAATAATAATAATAATAATAATAATAATAATAATAATAATAATAATAATAATAATAATAATAATAATAATAATAATAATAATAATAATAATAATAATAATAATAATAATAATAATAATAATAATAATAATAATAATAATAATAATAATAATAATAATAATAATAATAATAATAATAATAATAATAATAATAATAATAATAATAATAATAATAATAATAATAATAATAATAATAATAATAATAATAATAATAATAATAATAATAATAATAATAATAATAATAATAATAATAATAATAATAATAATAATAATAATAATAATAATAATAATAATAATAATAATAATAATAATAATAATAATAATAATAATAATAATAATAATAATAATAATAATAATAATAATAATAATAATAATAATAATAATAATAATAATAATAATAATAATAATAATAATAATAATAATAATAATAATAATAATAATAATAATAATAATAATAATAATAATAATAATAATAATAATAATAATAATAATAATAATAATAATAATAATAATAATAATAATAATAATAATAATAATAATAATAATAATAATAATAATAATAATAATAATAATAATAATAATAATAATAATAATAATAATAATAATAATAATAATAATAATAATAATAATAATAATAATAATAATAATAATAATAATAATAATAATAATAATAATAATAATAATAATAATAATAATAATAATAATAATAATAATAATAATAATAATAATAATAATAATAATAATAATAATAATAATAATAATAATAATAATAATAATAATAATAATAATAATAATAATAATAATAATAATAATAATAATAATAATAATAATAATAATAATAATAATAATAATAATAATAATAATAATAATAATAATAATAATAATAATAATAATAATAATAATAATAATAATAATAATAATAATAATAATAATAATAATAATAATAATAATAATAATAATAATAATAATAATAATAATAATAATAATAATAATAATAATAATAATAATAATAATAATAATAATAATAATAATAATAATAATAATAATAATAATAATAATAATAATAATAATAATAATAATAATAATAATAATAATAATAATAATAATAATAATAATAATAATAATAATAATAATAATAATAATAATAATAATAATAATAATAATAATAATAATAATAATAATAATAATAATAATAATAATAATAATAATAATAATAATAATAATAATAATAATAATAATAATAATAATAATAATAATAAATAATAATAATAATAATAATAATAATAATAATAATAATAATAATAATAATAATAATAATAATAATAATAATAATAATAATAATAATAATAATAATAATAATAATAATAATAATAATAATAATAATAATAATAATAATAATAATAATAATAATAATAATAATAATAATAATAATAATAATAATAATAATAATAATAATAATAATAATAATAATAATAATAATAATAATAATAATAATAATAATAATAATAATAATAATAATAATAATAATAATAATAATAATAATAATAATAATAATAATAATAATAATAATAATAATAATAATAATAATAATAATAATAATAATAATAATAATAATAATAATAATAATAATAATAATAATAATAATAATAATAATAATAATAATAATAATAATAATAATAATAATAATAATAATAATAATAATAATAATAATAATAATAATAATAATAATAATAATAATAATAATAATAATAATAATAATAATAATAATAATAATAATAATAATAATAATAATAATAATAATAATAATAATAATAATAATAATAATAATAATAATAATAATAATAATAATAATAATAATAATAATAATAATAATAATAATAATAATAATAATAATAATAATAATAATAATAATAATAATAATAATAATAATAATAATAATAATAATAATAATAATAATAATAATAATAATAATAATAATAATAATAATAATAATAATAATAATAATAATAATAATAATAATAATAATAATAATAATAATAATAATAATAATAATAATAATAATAATAATAATAATAATAATAATAATAATAATAATAATAATAATAATAATAATAATAATAATAATAATAATAATAATAATAATAATAATAATAATAATAATAATAATAATAATAATAATAATAATAATAATAATAATAATAATAATAATAATAATAATAATAATAATAATAATAATAATAATAATAATAATAATATAATAATAATAATAATAATAATAATAATAATAATAATAATAATAATAATAATAATAATAATAATAATAATAATAATAATAATAATAATAATAATAATAATAATAATAATAATAATAAATAATAATAATAATAATAATAATAATAATAATAATAATAATAATAATAATAATAATAATAATAATAATAATAATAATAATAATAATAATAATAATAATAATAATAATAATAATAATAATAATAATAATAATAATAATAATAATAATAATAATAATAATAATAATAATAATAATAATAATAATAATAATAATAATAATAATAATAATAATAATAATAATAATAATAATAATAATAATAATAATAATAATAATAATAATAATAATAATAATAATAATAATAATAATAATAATAATAATAATAATAATAATATAATAATAATAATAATAATAATAATAATAATAATAATAATAATAATAATAATAATAATAATAATAATAATAATAATAATAATAATAATAATAATAATAATAATAATAATAATAATATAATAATAATAATAATAATAATAATAATAATAATAATAATAATAATAATAATAATAATAATAATAATAATATAATAATAATAATAATAATAATAATAATAATAATAATAATAATAATAATAATAATAATAATAATAATAATAATAATAATAATAATAATAATAATAATAATAATAATAATAATAATAATAATAATAATAATAATAATAATAATAATAATAATAATAATAATAATAATAATAATAATAATAATAATAATAATAATAATAATAATAATAATAATAATAATAATAATAATAATAATAATAATAATAATAATAATAATAATAATAATAATAATAATAATAATAATAATAATAATAATAATAATAATAATAATAATAATAATAATAATAATAATAATAATAATAATAATAATAATAATAATAATAATAATAATAATAATAATAATAATAATAATAATAATAATAATAATAATAATAATAATAATAATAATAATAATAATAATAATAATAATAATAATAATAATAATAATAATAATAATAATAATAATAATAATAATAATAATAATAATAATAATAATAATAATAATAATAATAATAATAATAATAATAATAATAATAATAATAATAATAATAATAATAATAATAATAATAATAATAATAATAATAATAATAATAATAATAATAATAATAATAATAATAATAATAATAATAATAATAATAATAATAATAATAATAATAATAATAATAATAATAATAATAATAATAATAATAATAATAATAATAATAATAATAATAATAATAATAATAATAATAATAATAATAATAATAATAATAATATAATAATAATAATAATAATAATAATAATAATAATAATAATAATAATAATAATAATAATAATAATAATAATAATAATAATATAATAATAATAATAATAATAATAATAATAATAATAATAATAATAATAATAATAATAATAATAATAATAATAATAATAATAATAATAATAATAATATAATAATAATAATAATAATAATAATAATAATAATAATAATAATAATAATAATAATAATATAATAATAATAATAATAATAATAATAATAATAATAATAATAATAATAATAATAATAATAATAATAATAATAATAATAATAATAATAATAATAATAATAATAATAATAATAATAATAATAATAATAAATAATATAATAATAATAATAATAATAATAATAATAATAATAATAATAATATAATAATAATAATAATAATAATAATAATAATAATAATAATAATAATAATAATAATAATAATAATAATAATAATAATAATAATAATATAATAATAATAATAATAATAATAATAATAATAATAATAATAATAATAATAATAATAATAATAATAATAATAATAATAATAATAATAATAATAATAATAATAATAATAATAATAATAATAATAATAATAATAATAATAATAATAATAATAATAATAATAATAATAATAATAATAATAATAATAATAATAATAATAATAATAATAATAATAATAATAATAATAATAATAATAATAATAATAATAATAATAATAATAAATAATAATAATAATAATAATAATAATAATAATAATAATAATAATAATAATAATAATAATAATAATAATAATAATAATAATAATAATAATAATAATAATAATAATAATAATAATAATAATAATAATAATAATAATAATAATAATAATAATAATAATAATAATAATAATAATAATAATAATAATAATAATAATAATAATAATAATAATAATAATAATAATAATAATAATAATAATAATAATAATAATAATAATAATAATAATAATAATAATAATAATAATAATAATAATAATAATAATAATAATAATAATAATATAATAATAATAATAATAATAATAATAATAATAATAATAATAATAATAATAATAATAATAATAATAATAATAATAATAATAATAATAATAATAATAATAATAATAATAATAATAATAATAATAATAATAATAATAATAATAATAATAATAATAATAATAATAATAATAATAATAATAATAATAATAATAATAATAATAATAATAATAATAATAATAATAATAATAATAATAATAATAATAATAATAATAATAATAATAATAATAATAATAATAATAATAATAATAATAATAATAATAATAATAATAATAATAATAATAATAATAATAATAATAATAATAATAATAATAATAATAATAATAATAATAATAATAATAATAATAATAATAATAATAATAATAATAATAATAATAATAATAATAATAATAATAATAATAATAATAATAATAATAATAATAATAATAATAATAATAATAATAATAATAATAATAATAATAATAATAATAATAATAATAATAATAATAATAATAATAATAATAATAATAATAATAATAATAATAAAATAATAATAATAATAATAATAATAATAATAATAATAATAATAATAATAATAATAATAATAATAATAATAATAATAATAATAATAATAATAATAATAATAATAATAATAATAATAATAATAATAATAATAATAATAATAATAATAATAATAATAATAATAATAATAATAATAATAATAATAATAATAATAATAATAATAATAATAATAATAATAATAATAATAATAATAATAATAATAATAATAATAATAATAATAATAATAATAATAATAATAATAATAATAATAATAATAATAATAATAATAATAATAATAATAATAATAATAATAATAATAATAATAATAATAATAATAATAATAATAATAATAATAATAATAATAATAATAATAATAATAATAATAATAATAATAATAATAATAATAATAATAATAATAATATAATAATAATAATAATAATAATAATAATAATAATAATAATAATATAATAATAATAATAATAATAATAATAATAATAATAATAATAATAATAATAATAATAATAATAATAATAATAATAATAATAATAATAATAATAATAATAATAATAATAATAATAATAATAATAATAATAATAATAATAATAATAATAATAATAATAATAATAATAATAATAATAATAATAATAATAATAATAATAATAATAATAATAATAATAATAATAATAATAATAATAATAATAATAATAATAATAATAATAATAATAATAATATAATAATAATAATAATAATAATAATAATAATAATAATAATAATAATAATAATAATAATAATAATAATAATAATAATAATAATAATAATAATAATAATAATAATAATAATAATAATAATAATAATAATAATAATAATAATAATAATAATAATAATAATAATAATAATAATAATAATAATAATAATAATAATAATAATAATAATAATAATAATAATAATAATAATAATAATAATAATAATAATAATAATAATAATAATAATAATAATAATAATAATAATAATAATAATAATAATAATAATAATAATAATAATAATAATAATAATAATAATAATAATAATAATAATAATAATATAATAATAATAATAATAATAATAATAATAATAATAATAATAATAATAATAATAATAATAATAATAATAATAATAATAATAATAATAATAATAATAATAATAATAATAATAATAATAATAATAATAATAATAATAATAATAATAATAATAATAATAATAATAATAATAATAATAATAATAATAATAATAATAATAATAATAATAATAATAATAATAATAATAATAATAATAATAATAATAATAATAATAATAATAATAATAATAATAATAATAATAATAATAATAATATAATAATAATAATAATAATAATAATAATAATAATAATAATAATAATAATAATAATAATAATAATAATAATAATAATAATAATAATAATAATAATAATAATAATAATAATAATAATAATAATAATAATAATAATAATAATAATAATAATAATAATAATAATAATAATAATAATAATAATAATAATAATAATAATAATAATAAATAATAATAATAATAATAATAATAATAATAATAATAATAATAATAATAATAATAATAATAATATAATAATAATAATAATAATAATAATAATAATAATAATAATAATAATAATAATAATAATAATAATAATAATAATAATAATAATAATAATAATAATAATAATAATAATAATAATAATAATAATAATAATAATAATAATAATAATAATATAATAATAATAATAATAATAATAATAATAATAATAATAATAATAATAATATAATAATAATAATAATAATAATAATAATAATAATAATAATAATAATAATAATAATAATAATAATAATAATAATAATAATAATAATAATAATAATAATAATAATAATAATAATAATAATAATAATAATAATAATAATAATAATAATAATAATAATAATAATAATAATAATAATAATAATAATAATAATAATAATAATAATAATAATAATAATAATAATAATAATAATAATAATAATAATAATAATAATAATAATAATAATAATAATAATAATAATAATAATAATAATAATAATAATAATAATATAATAATAATAATAATAATAATAATAATAATAATTAA